>WNGS01164866.1:10747-27883 GCA_020271785.1 Procambarus virginalis
GGGGAAGAAGTTCAAAAAAGAAGGGCATATTAAAGACAAAGGAGAGGAGTTGAGTGGGCAAGAGAGAGGCAGGAGAGGGCTCGTGTGGGCAAGCGAGAGGCAGGAGAAGGCTCGTGTGGGCAAGAGAGAGGAAGGAGAGGGCTCGTGTGGGCAAGAGAGAGGAAGGAGAGTGCTCGTGTGGGCAAGAGAGAGGCATGAGAAGGCTCGTGTGGGCAAGAGAGAGGAAGGAGAGTGCTCGTGTGGGCAGAGAGAGGCAGGAGAAGGTTCGTGTGGGCAAGAGAGAGGCAGGAGAGGGCTCGTGTGGCCAAGAGAGAGGCAGGAGAGGGCTCTTGTGGGCAAGAGAGAGGCAGGAGAGGGCTCGTGTGGGCAAGAGAGAGGCAGGAGAGGGCTCGTGTGGCCAAGAGAGAGGCAGGAAGGGCTCGTGTGGCCAAGAGAGAGGCAGGAGAGGGCTCGTGTGGACAAGAGAGAGGCAGGAGAGGAGGTCGTGTGGGCAAAGAGAGGCAGGAGAGGGCTCGTGTGGGCAAGAGAGAGGCAGGAGAGGGTCGTGTGGGCAGAGAGAGGCAGGAGAGGGGTCGTGTGGGCAAGAGAGAGGCAGGAGAGGGCTCGTGTGGGCAGAAGAGAGGCAGGAGAGGGGTCGTGTGAGCAAGAGAGAGGCAGGAGAGGGCTCGTGTGGGCAAGAGAGAGGCAGGAGAGGGGTCGTGTGGGCAGAAGAGAGGCAGGAGAGGGGTCGTGTGAGCAAGAGAGAGGCAGGAGAGGGCTCGTGTGGGCAAGAGAGAGGCAGGAGAGGGGTCGTGTGAGCAAGAGAGAGGCAGGAGAGGGGTCGTGTGGGCAAGAGAGAGGCAGGAGAGGGGTCGTGTGGGCAAGAGAGAGGCAGGAGAGGGGTCGTGTGGGCAAGAGAGAGGCAGGAGAGGGCTCGTGTGGGCAAGAGAGAGGAAGGAGAGGGATAGTGTGGGCAGAAGAGAGGCAGAGAGCAAGAGGAATGCACAGTAACTACTTGAATACGTCACTGTGATATCTTCTCCATTGAGCTGTGTGGATACACGCTCAAGAGAAAGCTGCTTACGCTATCTGTAGACCAGATTTCATTATATCATACCAATCTGTACAACTCATCTCCAAAAACAACACAGAAATAGATAAACGAAAAGGAGCGAAGTACACTAACACACGGAGACGGCAGTACAGTATTGATGACAGAAAACGTATCGTTCATTACACGTCTGTTTGGTAAGGGAAGGGAAGGGTTATTACTGTGTATATATTGTGTGAGTTTAGAGATGAGGGTAGTAACACAGAAGGTTCTCCTCCCACCCTCCACTCCCGCTGGCTTACACTTCCAGCAAGGTAAACAATGGGATGAAACGCCACGTTGTGGTGCAAGACGAAATGCAGGTTCAACAGGAAACGAGCAATGTTCATCCTGTTTTACCACCACTAATGCTACAACTTCTACTGTTACTACTAGTGGGGCACTACTGCTGCCTCTGGTAGACGCACTACTGCTGCCTCTGGTAGACGCACCACTGCTGCCTCTGGTAGACACACCACTGCTACACCTATCAGGCCCATTACTGATACATCTAGCAGACGCACCACTGCTACATCTAGCAAGGGCTCTGTTGGGACCTGTTCTACCACCACACAAGTTCTATATATTGCAAGGTCAGTGTAGAAGCGCCACAAGCGAAATGACCCGTGTTCGATACCGGCGCAGGACCGAGACCATTATGGAGTTCCTGTAGTAAAACCTTATACATGCTCCTATTTAAGCGTACGACAATAAGGATGTAAGGATGTAAAACTATATCATAACATTTGCTAAGGAAAAAATTCACAAATCTCAAATATTTAACACTAATAAATGCAGTTTCCCCTCTAAAGCGTTGCGTTTTCTGTGAAATTTCATAAGTTTGTTTCAAAGAAAACGTTTACCGTTTAAGTTGTAACTACGGCAAATATTAGATTGTAATAAGCATACTGTAGCTTCTTGTCGTATACTAGAATGGTGAAGATCTCTCAAAACTTGGTAACGATTATTCGAGTAATAACCCAATTAAAAATCTACCAAGGTTATCGAAAGTTCGGATTAAATACAAAAAAAAAATAATGATATAAAATGGAAAACAAAAAATATCTCTGCCCCTGCGATAAAGTTAACTAGCTGAAATATCTCCTTGAAGAGACGTAATCCGCTTCTCGGCGTATACAAACTGAGAGTTTACTTTAGTTCTGTATTATGTTCAAGACACAAGTACACTCGCTGGTTGGTCAGTAAGCTGTAGCAATGGTCTTTGATAACCCTCCAGAGGTTGATGGGTCTTAAGCCTCACACACACACAACCAAGTTAACTTGCAATACTCACATCCAGGGGCAGGCCGCTTCTTGCAGGCGAGGTCGTAGGGCCTGTAGGAGTCGGTGGGGTTCCTGCCGTACTGCGTCCTGTCCATGGTGGTGGTGGTGACCGAGGGCGCTTGTCCACCTCTGGTCCAAGCCTTGACCTACAGTACCTCCCGCTTTGTGATGGACTGACTGACCTTGTCAACACATTAATATTTAGTGTACTGCTCGTATAGATCAAGTATATTTGAATCAATTATTATTGGTTCAATTCATTCGAGAGATTTTATACGGCGTATTATTATAATTGTCATTCAATCGAATTATGTTTTCTTCTCTTTTCAGGGATTAGCAAGAAGTGAGAAAATTTGTGGCAATTTTGGGAGCATGAAGACCCGGGAACTCTATCACTTCACCTACTGTACTTGCTGTATCGTGAAATTGTTCCTAAACGCTACAAATTGTTCCTTCGTGCACTGTACAGTTTGGTCACCATACACTGTACACGTCACAGAGAATAAGTCACAACAACGTCAGTGAAAAATGTGTGGGCTGTACCAGAGTGTTTACCCCCCCCCCCCCCCCCGCTGAACAAACGCTGCCTGCAATTGTTCAGCTTTGTGCAACAATTATTTGACCAGACAGTAACTCCAGTATCTGTCACTCCAGGCAGTAACTGCCACCATGGACTCCAATGTATGTTCTCCGGTGTCAGAAAAAATAGATCAAAGCATCCCCAGATAAGCTATACATTTACTAAGTCTTCGGTATTTGGACTGTAACTTTTTAGCACTTGCGACACTCCAGATGTTGTGTACTCTGGATCACAGTAACCTGCTGGAACTGCGGCGGACTTTCTGAATACTGAAATGCTCACAGCCACTGGCAACTGTGATCCAGCGACGGTGCGAACTGCATCACCTCCTTCACCACACTTATCACCTTGTTCTCACTGGTATGAAAACTGCTCCTGGAAGATCGAAAGCAAGAACCTCATGCTAGCTATTATAAATAACCTAATCGCTGCACATAGTAATGAGTTTCGAATCTGCTATTTACGGATACCATCACACATAAATATAACCCATCATAATAACATAGACATTGTAGCCAAATTAGCGTGTAACAAGGGTGACGTTGAATTCGACCTAGATATCCCCATCTCTGATATCAAGACTATATTGTACCACACACTCAGGTCTGATAGGAGAGAAATTACTGACTGACATAGTAGAGTTGGAAATGAGTTGCTGTCTAATATTTGTTAACAACGTCTGGCAAACACTGAGTAAGCAAGAAATTTATGTATATTATAAATGTCCGCCTTCTTAAGCTACATGTTTCCCACTTCCCCAAGAGAGCCCTGTTGGCGTAACATAGACAAGAATGTCAAGGGGGCAAAAGTGGATACCCTCCATGACCCCAGTGCTGATGTATCATCGTGAGCCACGAGAACTACGCACACGCCACTTAGAAACACTTAGGAAAGCAAGCTACTTCACAACCATCCCTGAGTAATTCACCTCCCTTACAGTGAGGCAACTTTGAGGTGGTTCCCAGGATTAGTGTCACCGAACCCCGGTGACACTAACCGAACTGACACTGCTCGGTGACATGCTGACCTTTCACCAGGTTAGGTCAGTTGTTAGTCGAGTCAGCTACAATGTTAGATGCCGCTGCTAACAATCTGACGTATGAATCATAGCCCGGTTGATCAATACGTTCCAGCTTTGAAGACGTAAGCAAAGGAAGAGAGAGAGAGAGAGAGAGAGAGAGAGAGAGAGAGAGAGAGAGAGAGAGAGAGAGAGAGAGAGAGAGAGAGAGAGAGAGAGAGAGAGAGAGAGAGAGAGCATAGATGAAGAGAAACAAGAAGAAAATACTTACCGAATAGAAATAGAGTCATTAACGTTTACTATGTCGCCCTGCCCTGTAACAAAGCTTCAAACTGACAAAAGCCTCAAGGCTATGAAGGATAAGCAACCATCTCTACCACCGTCCCCAAATCTACAGCCAATAATTTATGCGACACAAGCGTCCAACGCAAGTCCTAACGTAGCTTCTGTTTTGACTCCCAATTCTACCAACAACAAATCGGCATGACGATGGTGTCTCCCAGTGACGTGTTTCCAAATGTGTTTACGGAATCCCTGAGAGACTAACACTTGACCGGCATCACCTTCAGTACAGTGATGTGCACTCATCATGTTGACGATATCTTACTCCTGATATCGTGCCGTGTCAACTTGGTAAACTTTACGAACAAAGTTAACGAAACTTAGCCTTCAGTGTTGTTTACTACAGAAATAGAAAGGGAAGCTCCCTTCTTTTCCTATAAGCACTGATAATCGTATATATAATGAATGATAATGACACACTGCAGCTCATAGTCTACATGAAACACTTTTGCAAAAACTGTCTCGTTCACTCTGATTAGCATCTTCACTGACAAAATGAATATACATTTTTGCCTATTCTGAGTAATTCAATGAGGTGCTATTAGAGTGAGGTGGTGCTCGCACTCACTGCCACACACCACACACGACCACACACAAGACAACAGATCTAAATTGTACAGTGAAGCACATATCTATTTCATGAGGTTACAATCTACTACATCAGATATTATAATAACAGATACTGATATTAATAACAGATAAATAACTATAATATTACAGATACTGAGGAAAGCCAGAAAGAGGTCCAACGTAGCAAGAGAACGCAGACGACTCTACAAAAGAAGGAAATGCTGAAGCAGACACGCCTATCCCGACAAAGAAGGAATAATTTAAACAGGGAAATTTAAGAAAATGAGCACAGACTGAAGCATTCATATCAGATTGAACAAATGCAACTACAACAGAAAGAAACATAAGAAATAAACAAAACCCCAAACATTTCTTCACATAAGCGAAATCAAAAGCAAAAACCACTTCTATAATAGGCATTGGACCTATTCTTACAAGTGAAGGTTCATACACTGAGGATGACAAAGAAATAAGTGAAATACTAAAAAAAAAAAAAAAACAGTATGAGGACATGTTTAGCACTCCAATAAACAACATGAAAGTGGAAGATCCAGACAACTTCTTTATGATATGTATTTATGATATGATATTTACACAAAGTTTGTCACAAAGTTTACAAGCTGAATATTCTGGTAGTGGTTGTGCCTCACTAACGTGCCAGATGTGCCTATAGCCAAGGAGCATTACCACAATGACCACATCACATTGTCCGCTCCGACTACTGTGCTGACCATACAAACCTATTATTACGAAAGTTGTCATAGCTTTCAATTCTGCAACTTATTTTCGCCGCGATAACAAGACAACAACTACCTCGTTCATTCCTACTCACCGTGATAACAAGACAACAACTACCTCGTTCATTCCTACTCACCGTAATAACAAGATAAAAACTACAGGACGAGACACGAGTGACTGACATAATCCTCGTGAAAGAAAGTACGACTGGTTTCTGTCTTAGGGTTTTCAGGACTTGTAGTCAAGAGTTTCTTGAAGACGAGAACCAATATGTCCTTCATTCCTTCCTAAACCTTGAATATCAAACATTCTTCACTTTGCTGATCGCACAAAGCGAGCAGCAAAGACCATTAACAAGAGCACTAACGGAACAAGAGAAAATCAGACTTTCAAACTAGGACGCCAATGCTCAGTGTCTCTTAATTCAAAATACAATATTTCCTAATTCAAACAAATGCAGCCTAATTTCATATCAAACTCTTCCTAATTCTAAATAAATTGCCTCCAAATTCGTAATAAACTAACTCCTAGTTCCCAACCAAAGTGGCTACAACTTCAAAACAATCTTCAAATTTCATAGCGGCCCCAATTGAAAATAAAAACACTCCAAATTTCAAACAGACAACATATTTCAAAAAGACACAAAATTTCAAATAGACGGCAAATTTCTAACGGACTACAAATTTCAAACAGGGAAGCCGACTTCCAAACATTACCTGGTTGATGCCTGGTTGATGGGGTTCTGGGAGTTCCTCTACTCCCAAGCCCGGCCCGAGGCCAGGCTCTACTTGTGAGAGCTTGGTCCACCAGGCTGTTGCTTGGAGCGGCCCGCAGGCCCACATACCCACCACAGCCCGGCTGGTCCGGAACTTCTCTCAGAAAACAGTCCAGTTTTCTCTTGAAGATGTCCACTATTAATGTCCATTAAACTTAACTTTTGTGATGATCGACTAACATACACACACATGGAAACCTATAAGACAGAATGTCTACCCGTTTGTCTGGCCAAAGCTGGAAGCCAGACGCTTGGCGCTAGCATCACACAAATTGGCAGAAGGAATAGGTTGGGGTACGGGATGAACATAGGGCTTGTCGAGGTCGCCAGAATTCAAAAGGAAACAGTGTGGTAGGGGTCTCATTCACATCCCTACCACGATTTTTGCCACCTTCTCGCCAGCTACACAGCTACAAATTTGAAAAAAAAAATGAAAAATTTTGTTCGTATTCACTGATCCCAGGAAAAGTAACATAAATTTCCTCTTAGCCATAATTCGCCTGTAGTCGCATAATAACAAACGATCCTCCCACAGCCTCTAAGGTTTCTCAAGCCAAGCCCCTTTCTCAGAGGAAATGGGGTAACTGTTCTATTTTTAGTATTGTACACTGCTAAACTCCTCTCTCTGGTGATCAAAATCTCATAACAAACAAAAATATGTTTTTTGTTAAGAGATTGTCAAACAGAGAAAAAGGTACAGACAGACAGAGACAAAAACAAGAGACAGATAAAGAGGCATACAGAGACAGGGAGGTAGACAATAGATAGCTGTCTGGATAGATGGATGGCTATAGATAGATGGGCAGATGGGAGAACACAAATTCTGGCAATGCTGGGTAACCCCTTGTAAGAGCGGGGTGTGTGTGTGTGTGTGTGTGTGTGTGTGTGTGGTGTGTGTGTGTGTGTGTGTGTGTGTGTGTGTATTCACTTAGTTGTATTTTACGGGGGTTGAGCTTTGCTCTTTCGGCCCGCCTCTCAACTGTCAATCAACTGTTTACTAACTACACTAACTACTTTTTTTTTCTTTTTTTTTTCACACCACCCACACACACACAACACACACACACACACACACACACCACACACACACACACACACACACACACACACACACACACACACACACCCCCAGGAAGCAGCCCGTGACAGCTGACTAACTCCCAGGTACCTATTTACTGCTAGGTAACAGGGGCATTCAGGGTGAAAGAAACTTTGCCCATTTGTTTCTGCCGGGTGCGGGAATCGAACCCGCGCCACAGAATTACGAATCCTGCATGCTATCCACCAGGCTACCTGGCTGTGTGTGTGTGTGTGTGTGTGTGTGTGTGTGTGTGTGTGTGTGTGTATTCACTTAGTTGTACTTAGTTGTATTTTACGGGGGTTGAGCTTTGCTCTTTCGGCCCGCCTCTCAACTATCAATCAACTGTTTACTAACTACACTAGCTACTTTTTTTTCACACACACACACACACACACCCCAGGAAGCAGCCCGTGACAGTTGACTAACTCCCAGGTACCTATTTACTGCTAGGTAACAGGGGCATACAGGGTGAAAGAACTTTGCCCATTTGTTTCTGCCGGGTGCGGGAATCGAACCCGCGCCACAGAATTACGAATCCTGCACGCTATCCACCAGGCTACCTGGCCCATGTGTGTGTGTGTGTGTGTGTGTGTGTGTGTGTGTGTGTGTGTGTGTGTGTGTGTGTGTGTGTGTGTGTGTGCGTGTGTGCGTGTGTGTGTGCAGCTCCAAAAAAGGGAGGTAAATGTAACAGCACAAGTGCAATTATGTACTATTCATAGCAGTCAGGAATTGTACTTAAATTCACTTAGTATTAAACCGTACTGTCAAATATATTGTGAATATTTGAATTTTGGAGGAGCCGGTCGGCCGAGCGGACAGCACGCTGGACTTGTGATCCTGTGGTCCTGGGTTCGATCCCAGGCGTCGGCGAGAAACAATGGGCAGAGTTTCTTTCACCCTATGCCCCTGTTACCTAGCAGTAAAATAGGTACCTGGGTGTTAGTCAGCTGTCACGGGCTGCTTCCTGGGGTGGAGGCCTGGTCGAGGACCGGGCCGCAGGGACACTAAAAGCCCCGAAATCATCTCAAGATAACCTTACCTGAAAAGCTGAATAGAAAACCACAACCTAACCTAACCTCTTAGTGTCTCAAAATAAACATTTTATTGCTTCTTAATTACAATTAGTACTTAACCTATAGTTATATTGACATTACAGTTTTATAAAACTAATAAAACAAAACTAAAATCTATATAAATAAAAATGAAAATGTTCGTTTGTGGATAATCGCTAATCTCCGAAACTTCATCACGGATTGCTTTGACATTTTCACACGTTCCATTCGCATCCGGCCAGGTTTTTATATACATACTATATAGATGTCACGTCTATGACTGTAAATAAAAAACAGGCTTTTCCTGAAAAACTGTGTTTTTCATGTGAGGGAAATCTTCGAAACCTCTTTACCGATTGCTTTGAAATTTTGACACAACGTTGCATTTGAATAGGCGCGTCTTTTTATATACCTACTATATAGATGCCATCCATGTGACAGGTAAAACATGCGTTTTACCGCATGTTTTTTTTTTTTTGCAGTAGTAATAAACCGTACTGTCAATTCGAAGGATGGGTGTGTGTGTGTGTACTCACCTATTTGTGCTTGCAGGAGTTGAGCTCTGGCTCTTTGGTCCCGCCTCTCGACCGTCAATCAACTGGTGTACAGGTTCCAGAGCCTACTGGGCTCTATCATATCTACACTTGAAACTGTGTATGGAGTCAGCCTCCACCACATCACTTCCTAATGCATTCCATTTACTAACTACTCTGACAATAAAATATTTTTTCTAATGTCTCCATGGGTCATTTGGGTACTCAATTTCCACCTGTGTCCCCTTGTTCGTGTTCCACCCGTGCTGAAGAGTTTGCCTCTGTCCACCCTGTCAAGTCCCCCGAGAAATTTGTAGGTGGTTATCACGTCTCCCCTTACGTGTGTGTGTATATATATATATATATATATATATATATATATATATATATATATATAATATATATTATATATTATAAATATATATATATATAATATATATAATATATATACTATATATTATATATATATAATACTCCGGAGTGGTCATCAGAGCTGTACTGAGACAGACAAGTGTAGGGTGAGGCAGGATGTTGTCTGGACGACTTCACTCATCACTGACAGCTGTCACTGTAACTCATACACGTGACCAGCCTCACAGACAGCTGTCACTGTAACTCATACACGTGACCAGCCTCACAGACAGCTGTCACTGTTACTCATACACGTGGCCAAGCCTCCGGTATATAAACTGGAGCGTGACAAGGAGAGACAACGTGTATATGTGAGTGTAGACTAAATGGTATAAAAAAGGAGAATCGACAACACACTCAGGGGCGAAGCTCTTGGAGATCTTACGTACGATATTAAATCTAGACAAAAGAGGAATAGTAGCAAGCATTTATTAGTGTTATCCCATATTGGAGAAAACGCGCGTCTACCAAATAGAAAACTGAGGGTCAGGCAAGGCATACTATATTGAAACGAAACCACGTCCAACCCCAGAGTTGCCAGTTTCACACAATTTAAACCTAACAAGCATAAGCCACAAGTGTACAGGGCTGGAGAACGACATGACCTAACAAAAGCCAAAGACTAAGACAGAACTACTGTGTATCTAAGGTAGAAATCCTATTATTGTTTGTTCTTTGAAGATTTAAGATTTGTGCAATATTAAGACTTAAAAAACGAATCGAGTTGATAAGACCAGGATTGACCAGGATTGAGCATTGTGAAACATTAATCAAGGCTGATTCAATCAAACGTCTTTCAACAATGTACCTGCAGCCAGCGATACGTTTTGAGTGACTCCAGTTAATGGTATGATCAGCAAGACTGACGTGTAGATATAGTGCACTGGACTGTTGGGCCGGGCGACTACAGTAACGGTGTTCCCTCAAACGGGATTCTAAAGATATTCAAGTCTGGCCGATGGACTTGACATGACAATCTTTACATGGAATCCCGTACATACAACCTATCTTCCACGTTGGCGAGTTCTTGATTAAAATGGACCGAGCTGGTCTTTGATCACTACATTAATATAAAAGTTCTTCAAAACCGGGAAAGTTGACCAAGTTCACCAGAGAACGGAAGAACACGCCAGTGTCTGAGGACAGGTTTAGGCCTGGGAGTATGACTGTACAACGTCCCGTAACTTTCCAAACAATTTCGCCAACTCGTCACCCAGCAATGCCAGGCTACAAATCCTCAAGTCTCTGACAAACATCCAGCAAATATAGCGCCTTTAACTTTAATATGATAGTCTGAATAGAAACGTTTGTTCGTACGTGCATATATTATTATATTATATATATAATATATATATATATTATAATATATATATATATATATTAATAATATATATATATATATATATATATATATAGATAAACTTTTAGACAACAACACCCACCAGGAGACTCGAACCCTGGCCACCACATGGCAGGTACGCTCTTATACCCACTGCACTACACTCAGAGCCCTAAAGAGGTGGGAATTCTGGAGTATTTAACGCCCAGACAACCCATCCTCTCCAGGCAATGGTATAGTGAGAGGCAATTGACGTTTTCCATCAAGCCCTGTTATATGGGAGAACACGTTGTCTATGCTTGATGCACACACTTGCCTAAACACGCAAGTCAGAAAGTATAGAAACTTTTAGACAACAACACCCACCAGGAGACTCGAACCCTGGCCACCACAATGGCAGGTACGCTTTATACCCCTGCACTACACTCAGAGCCCTAAAGAGGTGGGAATTCNCCCACCACCGTCGCTCACACCAACACTGCTATACCACACTGAGTCTCTCACACCAACACTGCTATACCACACTGAGTCTCTCACACCAACACTGCTATACCACACTGAGTCTCTCACACCAACACTGCTATACCACACTGAGTCTCTCACACCAACACCGCTATACCACACTGAGTCTCTCACACCAACACCGCTATACCACACTGAGTCTCTCACACCAACACCGCTATACCACACTGAGTCTCTCACACCAACACCGCTATACCACACTGAGTCTCTCACACCAACACCGCTATACCACACTGAGTCTCTCACACCAACACCGCTATACCACACTGAGTCTCTCACACCAACACCGCTATACCACACTGAGTCTCTCACACAAACACCGCTATACCACACTGAGTCTCTCACACCAACACCGCTATACCACACTGAGTCTCTCACACAAACACCGCTATACCACACTGAGTCTCTCACACCAACACCAACACCGCTATACCACACTGAGTCTCTCACACCAACACCAACACCGCTATACCACACTGAGTCTCTCACACCAACACCAACACCGCTATACCACACTGAGTCTCTCACACCAACACCGCTATACCACACTGAGTCTCTCACACCAACACCTTTATACCACACTGAGAAAACATGTAACAAAAAAAAAGGACGATAGAGCTTGGGCCTGACAGGCATGGAGTCCGGGGTTCGAGTCTTCTAGAACCCAGGTGCTCGGCATGTAACTAAAAACATTCAAAATGTTCGATGTTGAAGAACATGTTATCTTTCCAAATTAGGAATTACTGTCTTTAGCCAATTCTCATGATGAATTTTCTCATAGTTTCAAGTCTTTTAAATCAATATTTTCCTTCAAACTTTGCACATAGTTCCATATTGGCAACGCCTATCCAAATCCAGATAGGATTTGGATTTGGGTCCCCCCCCACAACAGGGGCCCCCCAATAACAGGGGGACCCCCCCCCCAAAAAAAAAACAGGGGCACCCTAACACTTTTGTTTAATTATAGCAACTTCAAAATTTTGAATTTGTTTTTTCACTTATATACAAATAATCCACACGGATCACTTCACGGAAAACCTTAGCACTCACACGACTGATAACATCCTGCCCACTAGTACACGGGGGGGGGCAGGGAGGAGGTACGGGGGGCCTAAACTTCATATTTGTTTATCAAACGAGCGGCTAAAATTAGTGAACTTGTCGAGGCGGAACACTCGGAAGCTACCAAACACTTCTTGTGGGGGACGGCGGCCAACACCAACTGTTGCGTGTGGTGTTGCGTGTGTGTGTGTGTGTGTTACAGTGCCCCCGTGCCTTACTGTGGCGCCACCAGCCCCCTGCCACCGACACATGTAACCACGGCACCCACTATACCCATACTGCTGGTAACGCTGCCCATGCCACTATAGCCACAACAACCACAGCCACTATCCCGCCCCGCTGGATAGAGCTGGGCATTCACAAGAGATCAAGGAGGGAATTCTTTAAGTATTCACGACCCTGCGGGTGCCAGGAGATGTGCAGCGCCAGCGCGCGCGCACGTACGCACGCAAGTACACACACACGCACGCACACACACACACACACACACACACACACACACACACACACACACACACACACACACACACACACACACACGCTGCAAAGACACAATCAGGTGAGTACACACACAACAGGAAAACCAAGAAACCAGCAAAACTAAATAACAGGAAAAAATAATAAATTAAAAAAATTGAATAAATTTAAAATAAATTGAAAAAAATCAGGAAAAATAAATTGGCTAAAAAGGCGCACACCCCACCACTTATGTCAGACCAATCCTGGAATATGCAGCTCCAGCCTAGAGTCTGTACCTAATTAAACACAAGACAAAGTTAGAGAAGTTTCAGAGGTATGCCACCAGGTTCGTCCCAGAACTGAGAGGAATGAGCTACGAGGAAAGGCTAAAGGATCTGAACCTCACGTCCCTGGAAAACAGGAGAGTAAGGGGAGACATGATAACCACCTACAAAATTCTCAGGGGAATTGACAGGGTGGACAAAGACAAACTCTTCAGCACGGGTGGAACACGAACAAGGGGACACAGGTGGAAACTGATTACCCAGATGTGGCAGTGATGTGGTGGAGGCTGACTCCATACACATTCAGTTTCAAATATTGATGTGATGGAGCCCAGTAGGCTCAGGAACCTGTACACCTGTTGATTGGTTGTTGAGAGGCGGGACCAACTACCTGACCACGTGGCGCCCGTCTACCTGACCAGACACGCAGGCGGCGGCCGGTGATAGGTCCTGTAGTGTCTTTTGTTTATATATATATATATATATATATATATATATATATATATATATATATATATATATACCGAAAGGGTGAGAATAATAATTCTAACACGAATCTTCTCAATATTTCTTACGTTTTTCTTCACTGTCGAGGGTAATTGAAAAATGAACTTTCCAAAATTCACTTTTTACATTTTTATTTTTGGTCTGATGCCTAAAAGCGTTTCGTAAGGGCTTCTTACATTCTCAAAGACTGGTTTACACATATCGTGCTTATATTCGTTTTGGGTGAGGTGATATGACACAAATGTTTTGAGTGAGGTGATATGACACAAATGTTTTGGGTGAGGTGACAGAACACGATTCAATGGGTATAAATTGGGCGTGAAAACATAAGAATGAAAGTAACTACAAAAGGCCTATAGGCCCACATTTTCTCTTACTGCTTCTATATTGGTTCGGGGTCTTGAAGTGGGTAGAAAATAGGTATGTGTTAATTAGCTGTTGATTGCTGGTGTTGACTTTTTGATGTGTAGTGCCTCGCTGATGTTGAGTCTCCTGCTATCGCTGTATCTATCGATGATTTCTGTGTTGCTTGTTAAGATTTCTCTGGTGATGGTCTGGTTGTGAGAAGAGATTATATGTTCCTTCATGGAGCCCTGTTGTTTGTGCATTGTTAATCGCCTAGAAAGAGACGTTGTTGTCTTGCCTATATATTGAGTTCTATGGGGCTTACAGTCCCCAAGTGGGTATGTGAAGGCATAGACGACGTTGGTTTCTTTCAAGGTGTTCTGGGGAGTTTTTCATGAGTAGGTTGGCCGTATTTTTGTTTTTGTAGTAAATTGTCAATTGTATTTTCTGATTTTTGTCTGTAGGGATAACGTTCCTATCAATAATATCTTTCAGGACACTTTCCTCCCCTTTTATGAGCCGTGGAAAAGAAGTTCTTGTAAAACATTCTAATAGGGGGTACAGGTGTTGTGTTAGTTGACTCTTCCGAGGTTGCATGGCGTTTCACCTTTCTTTTTATGACGTCTTCAACATATCCGTTAGAGAAGCCATTGTTGACTAGGACCTGCCTTACCCTACAGAGTTCTTCATCGACTTGCTTCCATCCTGAGCTGTGGCAGAGAGCCCTGTGACTGAGAGCTAGTTTGTGAGTGGTTTGTTACATCACTTAGTTTGATGAAAGGGAGCAGTAGAACAACAGAATTACACTTACATTGCATCAGGATTGGATGCCCATGTGCATGGGAAATAGGCTTACAGGTTCCGGAAGATGAAAGGAAATGTCAGCACTGTGGAGAAATGCCCGACAGACCACTGGAACATTATCTAACACAGTGCACAGTTACAAACACATTAAGATTTCAACTTAGATTCTGTAACACCACCATAAAATGTAATATAAAGTAAATAATATATGTAACACTACTACTTATACTGAGTAACACTTCCTATCGGTTGCACTTGGTAACACTGTTGTTGAACACTGTAATATGAGCTGACATATGATGGTTACACCGGAACCAAAAGGTACACTGCCAACAAGGAAATGCTACACAGGACAAAAAACGCTGCCACCATCTGCCTTGACCATTGAGACTCTATCAAGCAACGAGGCAAGAAACATTGCTTGACTTGGAGAGTACTTTCTATAACTGTCATTAATTATGGGACGGTTGTCAGCCCACTATATCCAAAAGGCTAAGAGGATTCAACAATTGACACAGACGGGAAATTTAGCACGAGTTTATTGAGAACAAAATTATGCTAATCACCACTATAAATCCTACTCTAACACTGGCCAAGAGTTAAGAATTTAGACATGGAACAAACCCTCAGAGATCACACTTTACCTTAAGAACTCTGTCTCTCCCTCCGGTGGATTCACTCTGTCCCTCCCTGGCTGTGCGATGTTCTCACAGACCCACTCTTGACCCGGTGTCCGACACTCTGTCTCCTAAGTCTCTACAGGACCAATATATACACCCCAAAAGGGGGGAGGGGAGATTTGCTGTTGCTACCTACACCAAGAATGTAAGAGGTCGGCCACACGTGCACAAACACTCAAGAATTTTCCATTAACTTGTTTGACATTCACCATACACTTTCAAGAGAGGAATTATTAATTACGTGTGTGACTGACCTTGACCTGGCTAAAAGGGGGAGATCCATGGATGTTACACATAAGAATCTGGGGTCTAATTCCATTGCAATGTTTGACAAGAGTATCATGAAATATTACATACTTGAAACTAGCTGACTAAGACTAACCCAGGAATTTTTTAATCAACATACAAGATAATCCGGAGGTCATCTGGGCTGACCTCTTGGAGAAGGCTTCCTGGGTGTGAACTCTAGGGGGGTTCATGGGTGTACAATTACAACAGAAGAGAGAAGTTGTTAAACACACTATGGCAAAATCTTACTGAAGCGACACATACGAGTCATAAATACTCAGACTCCCACAAGTAAAACAGAAACAAGCAACACTTAAGGGGGCCAGTCAGAGGCTTAAGGGCCGCGCAGGAATATCCACTGAAAAAAATATTCCCTTCAGTATCTTGTATGTTGTGATCATTCCTGTCCGTGGAAATGGGAATTGTTAGGAGGACAACGAACGGTGTTGAGGTGGTGGCGACACCACAGCTCACCACCGCAACAGTGACCCCACTCTCACGCTACACCATACCACCACAACAACCCAGCTAAACACAAACAACGATCAAGGCCAAGATAATACAAGAGCTCATGGCACATACACAGGAGGGAAGGAGGAAGGGATGGGGGAAAGAGAGGAGAGGCAAGAAGCGGGATGATGGAGAGAGGAAGGAGGATAGAAGGGGGGAGAGAAGGATGGAGGGAAGGGTAACAGAGAACGCACAGACAGGCAAGGCGGCCAGAACGCAGACTGGCCCCTTGCTGACCCATTAAGGTGTGTTGGTACTGTAGCTGTGGTTTTTCCCTGTGATTAATTGTGTGAGTGTTCACATGCACTCCAGCACATGTACTCTACCTAGTACTATAG
Source organism: Procambarus virginalis (assembly GCA_020271785.1). Lineage (NCBI taxonomy): Eukaryota > Metazoa > Arthropoda > Malacostraca > Decapoda > Cambaridae > Procambarus > Procambarus virginalis. The sequence continues at coordinate 27,339 of WNGS01164866.1, forward strand.
TGTTCTACCGCTCCTCTACCTTGCGTCTCGTCCTAGGGTCAATGGCAAGCAAACACAGGGAGCAGCAACAGGAGCAACAATAACGGAGCGAAGAATAAAGAAAGAAGCATTAGCACTCCCTACATCAAATGGGGGGGGGAAGATAGAAGCGAGTGACGTCATTTCCGCAACACTGTGTGTATGCATATAAACGTCTACTCTCTCTCTCCTCTCTCTCTCTCCTCTCTCTTCTCTACTCTCTCTCTCTCTCCTCTCTCATATACCTTTGTTCTGCGTTCTCTATTCAAACGGTATGTCGTTTCCTCACCATGCTTTGCTCTCGTACGTCTTCACCACCTCCTCTGTAACCTCTCCTCCCCGTCCTCCCACACCCCCACACACCCTGCACACCATCACTGGCAACCCCCCCACGTCATCAGTCCCGAAGTTGCCAAGGTCACATGGCCAGGCCTGACATACCCTGCAGAGGGACTCCGCACTGTTAGAGGCGGGGGGGGCCACTGATCGATGGCGAGAAGGGGGAGCAATGTTTCAAGAGAGAGAGT
>WNGS01164869.1:0-10078 GCA_020271785.1 Procambarus virginalis
GACCGTCCTAGTGGTTGGGCACCATTCCTTTCCCCCCCGTCCCATCCCAAATCCTTATCCTGACCCCTTCCAAGTGCTATAAAGTCGTAATGGCTTGACGCTTTCCCCTGATAATTAAAATATATATATTTTGTAAGTAGTGATCAGATCTCCTCTTTTTCTTTCTATCTTCCAGCTTTGTCAAATCTAACACTTGTAGCCTCTCCTCGTAGCTCTTGTTTTTCAGTTCCAGAAGCCATATGGCTGCATGTCTTTGCATCTTTCCGGTTTGTTGATGTACGTTTTGAGCTCTGGGCACTGTACAATCGCTGCATGTTCCAAGTTTGGTCTCACGAAAGTTGTGAACAATTTCGTTTGTATTTCACCGTTCGTGCATTTAAAAGCAATCTCAAGTTGGATAGTGAAGTATAGGAGTCTCGCACAGTCCTATATGTAGTCCTCGGACGCCAGCTTACTATCCACACCTACCTTTAGATCTCTTTCTTTGCCCGAGTCAAGCCTTTTCACCTAATTTGTAGACTGCGTGTGGCCTATGTTCTGTTTTTTTAGTGTGTGTGTGTGTGTGTGTGGTGTGTGTGTGTGTGTGTGTGTGGTGTGTTGTNACTCTCTGGCACGTCAAGATGCAGCATCCGACACGAGATATAACATCGGGCCATCGTATCTTTTATCATATAAATGGGAAGGTTATACTTATGGCTACTTCTGGCACCATGGAAGATCTGAAAAAAGGGGATAGGGTAGCAGCCACCATTCCTGTCCTCCTTTTATGTTCACTGTTGTTCAGTGGTAGAATGTTTCTTTGGGGCATTTTGGCTGGTCGTTCGCCCCCCACGACACCCCCACAACACCACACGACACCCCGAATATATGAAATGCTTTTCCCCACCATTCATTTAAAGTCACAGAACACCCTTCATCTGCAACCATAGTACACCTGCATCTATCTACATTCACACTACACCTATCGCCATCCGTCCCACACCCAAACCACCCTTATACTCACGCTCTACATACACAGTACCCCCCTCCTCCCTCCCTCTCCCCAATCCTTTCCTATATATTCCCACCTACACCCACAGTACACTCACTTTCACCAACCAACACCCACAGTAACCCGCCCTCATTCCCTACACCCAGTCTTACCCATCAACACTCACCATTAACAACGTGGACGATGACAGAGTCCGGCCGAGCGTACAAGGGAGCACAGGTGTAGTTGCCCGAGTCCGCCTTCACCGCCCGCGTGATGTACAGTTTGGACATTGTCTTTGTTGGTGTCTTCTCCACCTGTGGAGGGACGGGTGGGGTTGGGTGTGGTTAGTATGAGGACAGCTGAGGTGTGGACGGGTGGGGGTGGGTGTGGTTAGTATGAGGACAGCTGAGGTGTGGACGGGTGGGGGTGGGTGTACTGAGAATAAGGACAGATGAGGTGTGGTGTGTAACCAGGGGCGTAAGTGTGACAAGACAAGATTTTATACCACTGGTATAAAATACTTAATATATATCCACATACAAACCAGAAATACACAGAGCAAAATTAATTATCCTCACATGGGGTTAATTACCCCATATGGGGTTAATTCAAGGGGTTAATCACTCCCATATAGACAAAAAGTAACATTAAAACAGTCCGCCTACAGGGAAAAATATCCTGATTAAATGGCAGACGATATTCAACAATCGTCTGCCAAATTAGAGGTTCGATTAGTGTTGGTTATTATGAGTACTTTTAGTGCCAAAACCTGGCATTATTGACATACGCTAGATTTTTTATTGTGGTTTTACTTTGTTTAGCAAAACCGCAGTGGCCTTCTAAGCTTGATACCACAGGGTTTTTGAAGATTTCAATTAACAAACCCAGAATGGATGAAATATCAATCAACATTACACGAAAGGTGGGAATGGAGGCCCACGCAGCGATACAATCGAGTAGATGTGAATTACCTCCATGCTGATGCCGCCTCTAGGTGAGCTGTAGTTGAGAGTGGAGGCGCCCCGGAGCCAGCGAACGGGGCCCACTGCTTCGACACCGGCCAGCACCTCACAGTGGAGGCTGATGGTGGACCCGTGTTGAATATACACCTCCCGCGGACCCAAGATGTCCGCTTCCTGCACGGCTGTCGTGGGGGAACTTGCTTCTGAACTGTGTTTCAATATAGTTGTTTTGTGTTTTATGGTTCATGATTGCGATTGAATGGGTGGAGAGAGAGGGGGGGGAGGGTTGTTCACACGAACACTGAACGACCAGGTTGTGGGAGATAACTTGGTGTGTTCACAGTTAGAAAAGGGCGTGTTATAGAGGAGATAATTTACGTCTGGAGTCGTTGTTGTTGGACAGTCAGCCGCTGTAAAGGTTGGGGGACCAAGGGAGAAATATATTGGTAGTGTAGAAATAAATTTGTAGAAATAAATTGGTTGGTGTGTGTGTCACACACACACACACACACACACACACACACACACACACACACACACACACACACACACACACTCACTCACTCACTCACTCACTCACTCACTCACCCAGCACGGTGAGGTGGATGGGCAGGGAGACCTTGGGGCTGGTGGAGACCTGACACTCGTATACACCAGCGTCCCTGAAGGTGACGGAGCTGATGTCCAGGTACCAGTCCTCGGCCTCTGGCGGGTGGAAGACCTGAAGCACACACCAACCTCTTGAGAACTGTGGCCCCTGGCAGGCTCTTCAGGTCTGGAGTGCTAAGTCATGTCAAGGAACACTGGTTACTGTGAGGGGGTTGAGTGCCAATTCATGTCAAGGAACAGTGGTTGCTGTGAGAGGGGGTTGAGTGCTAAGTCATGTCAAGGAACACTGGTTACTGTGAGGGGGGTTGAGTGCTAAGTCATGTCAAGGAACACTGGTTACTGTGAGGGGGTTGAGTGCTAAGTCATGTCAAGGAACACTGGTTACTGTGAGGGGGTTGAGTGCTAAGTCATGTCAAGGAAGCCATTGATGTCTAGATGATCACTGATTAATTACTCAACAATTGCAAAGTAGATGAGTTCTCTAGAGACAAAGTGATGAACTTGACATAATTTGATAATCATCATTAATGGGAACAGGAAGATTAACTAGTGATATGTCTTTGCAACAGGGTGGGGATTGGAACCGAACCTGCGTACTACATCCTCCCCACCCCCCAGACGCAGGTTCGATTCCACTGCCCTGCTCCTTCTGTGGAGAAGATGTATCATGATATTAGGTATAGAGTGTGGGATGCTGCCGTTCGATACCCTGACACCGTGCAGCGACACAAGAGTGGTACACGCCTATCTCTGAAACATTTGTCAAGGCTATAATGCCAGGGTGATAAAGAAAATATGTAACATTGCTTGTTTTGTGCAGGCGATGAGTCACAATAACGTGGTTAAAGTAAGTTGACCAGACCACACACTAGAAGGTGAAGGGACGACGACGTTTCGGTCCGTCCTGGGCCGTTCTCAAGTCGATTGAGAATGGTCCAGGACGGACCGAAACGTCGTCGTCCCTTCACCTTCTAGTGTGTGGTCTGGTCAACATTGCTTGTTTTATTGACCTGTTTGGTTTGGTATTTTGCTTTAGGGCCTATATATATTTCTGGAGGGTTAGGAAGACCTCCGCTTAAGCTGACCCATAAACAAGAACATTTATTTAGGTCAGGACAAGCTTAAGCCTAAGATAAACTATATATATACCAGGAAGCCGAATACACCTCTAGGTGTATCCTGTATTTTTTTTCAATCGGATACAAAGTTATAGATTCATATGGTGAGTGGCTCAAACAATTACGTGCCCAACCACTTTGGGGTGGATGGTAGAGCGACGGTCTCGCTTCATACAGGTCGGCGTTCAATCCCCTGACCGTCCAAGTGGTAGGACACCATTCCTCCCCATTCCCCCGTCCCATCGCAAATCCTTATCATGACCTCTTCCTAGTGCTATAGTCTTATTGGCTTGGTACTTTCTCCAGATAGTTGTTCCTCACACAGTTTGTTAGAAGGAAATTCCAACAACTGTGTGAGGAACACCTGATGTGTTCAACACCTGTCCGACTTCAGCTTCCCTCCTCACATCTCTAAGGAAAAAACACGCGTGAAGGGAGGGGTGAGGTTAGCATGTTAGTAAACAACATAAGTAAGTTAGTACACAACAATGCGAAAAACGAGCTTACACAAACTGGGAGGAAAAACAGGAATCTGAATATCTAGACCTAACCAAACCTGCCCTAGATCAGGTTGGGGAGTTTTGTTCACTGTCTGTTTAAAATGTATCTGTTATTATTATTAAAATTTATCTATTATTATTGTGTTCTTTCTGTAAGTTGGTTGTTGTTCTTAAGTATTATCAATACCAACAAATGTGAGGACAGGTTGCGTTTGTCCACACACACACACACCACACACACACACACACACACACACAACACACACACACATACACACACACACACACACACACACACACACACACACCACACACACACACACACACACCCGGGTTGTTGATTGACGGTTGAGAGGCGGGACCAAAGAGCCAGAGCTCAACCCCCGCAAGCACAACTAGGTGAGTACAACTAGGTGAGTACACACACACACACACACACACACCACACACACACACACACACACACACACACACACTGGGGACCTGGTGGCTGAGTGAACAGCGCTCGGGATTCGTAATCCTAAGGCCGGGGATCGATCCCCGGCGATGGCGGAAACAAATGGCCAAAGTTTCTTTCACCCTGATGCCCCTGTTACCTAGCAGTAAATAGGTACCTGGGAGTTAGACAGCTGTTAAAGGCTGCTTCCTGTGTGTGTATGTGTGTGAGAGAAAACAAAAATACATTGATTGACAGTTGAGAGGCGGGTCGAAAGAGCCAGAGCTCAATCCCCGTAAGCACATCTAAGTGAATACAACTCGGTAAATACACACAATGCACTTTGGCCACACACACAAGTGTATTTACAATACTCGTAAAGCACTTTACATGTTCTGTAATTAAATCATCTCATAATCTGACCCACTCTCCGGCAGCCAAAAATACACAGCCTAAAACTGATGACACATTATATATATATATATATATAATATATATTATATATATATATATATATATATATATATATATATATATTATATATATATTTTTTTTTTTTTTTTTTTTTTTGTATCCACACACGTATAGGACATGTCCCAGTTCTTGTTCCCTGTGTACGTTACACACACACATTCCACTCTGTAATTAACGGCATTTGCAGTTAATCTCAGATAAACAGATTGAGCTGAACTTGTGTCAACAAAATTCTCTGCATTAGAGCTGCTTGATTCTTGACACGTTGTTCCGCCTCCAGCTGCTTGCTGCTCCACCTCGCTCACCTTGTTATCGTCAGACACAATACACAAGATTCTTGTGTTGCGTAGGATATCAGTTCTGCTCCTCCCAGGTTCCCCATAGGATAGCAGTTCTGCTCCTCCCAGGTTTTCCCCCATAGGATAGCAGTTCTGCTCCCCCTAGGTTCCCCTATATAGCAGTTCTGCTCCCCCCCAGTTTCACTACAGGATAACATTTCTGCTCCCACAGGTTCTCCCATAGGATAACAATTCTGCTACCCCAAGGTTCCCCCATATATATATATATAATATATATATATATATATATATATATATATATATCTATATATATATATATATATAATATTCTCTGTGCACAGCACCACACATCTCAAGATTGTGTGGTGCGTGTACAGGGAAATATTGTATGCAGTCCTCCTTCTCGATGTAAGAAAATCCTATTTCACAGTGTGTGTGGGGAATTGACCTGTGAGATTTATATATATTTTTTAATTTATGAGTTTATATAATTTATTTTACGTTAATTTATATATTTCGATAGCAAATTGTACGATGAAGTGGACTGTATTTCTAAAAATTCCCACAAACCGATTTCCTTACATATTAGGGGGGTTTTTATTGTTCATATGCAGTCAATCATATACATTATTGTTAGTAAACATTCACTACAGTATTAAACTACACATGTGACTAATTAAATTGGGAGGCCTTATCTTACTGTTGTTACAGCCTAGACAACTAGTATGAACTCTGATGAATAGCCAGTCAATATTCAATATTACAGCAGCAATATTATCTGCATATTGTATTGAATATTAGTAAATGGTGTCGGGTTTTCCGACTGCGTGTTTGTTGGGTAATTCTGTACCCCCCAGCTCACTCCACACCCTGCTTCCCACTCCACACACCTGCTTCCCCACTCCACACACCTGCTTCCCCACTCCACACAGCAGCTTCCCCACTCCCCACACCAGCCTCCCCACTCCCACACACCAGCCTCCCCACTCCACACACCAGCCTTCCCACTCCACACACCTGCCGCCCCACTCCACACACCAGCCTCTCCACTCCACACACCTCCCTCCCCACTCCACACACTAGCCTCCCCACTCCACACCCCAGCCTCTCCACTCCACACACCTGCCTCTCACTCCACACACCACAACCACTTCCTCACCACACACACACACCCACACACACCAGCAACCCTCAAACTGAAATCGAAAATGAGTCGTAGAAACGTAAGGAATATTCGTACCTATTACGAATCTCAGCAAGTCGAATGCTCAGAGAGAAGTTACAGAAGCCACCTCCATCCACAACTTGAAGGACAGGTGGCCAAAGGAATTCAAACGTCAGCATCATTATAACTCAACAAGTACAACAACTGTAATACCCTTGAGGAAGAACACCGGCAACACCGTCAACACCTGCCAAGAAGAACCCTCTGAGCATCCACATTTCGTATGTTGTGGAGCAGGGAATGGAATGGAATTATCATGGGAAAGCGCTTAGCCATTTCGACTATATAGCGCTTGGAAGGAGTCAGGAAAAGGATTGGGATGGGACGAGGGAAAGGAATGGTGCCCAACGTCTTGGACGATCGGGACTGAAACACCGACCTGCATGAAGCGAGACCGTCGCTCTACCGTCTAGCTCCAGTGGTTAGTGTGGAGTAGTGAGATGAAGCAGCTGACTTCACTAATACTTCCCCCTCTCCTCCAAGTCCCTTGGGGCTCCCGGGGGGATAAAAACAGCAAATAAATTGCCGAAGCATATTTAATGTGATGTAGTCACACTGTAGAAAGAACCTTCTCATCAGCACTTTAAAACAAAAAGCCTGCAACACGACAAAAAGTCTGGAACCTTAAAAAACACAAGAAAAGGTCTGCATCACTCAAAAATTATGCAGAGGCCAGGATATAAAGTTTTACGGCGATCGCTCTGTTATAATGGTCTGAAATAAAGAAAAGTCATCACTGTGGCAAGCCTTGCCTATTTTGCCAGGCCATCCAGATGTGAACTAACCCCGGCATCTCTGGTATTTTTGTGTACTTATCCCAGGACGTACGAGTCCTTCAGCTGAATCTCCTCCCACAATCTTTGGGCCTTGCACGCTAAGAGCTCTCCTTCCCACAGCTGTGTTTACACGCTAAGAGCTCTCCTTCCCACAGCTGTGTTTACACGCTAAGAGCTCTCCCTCCCACAGCTGTGTTTGCACGCTAAGAGCTCTCCTTCCCACAGCTGTGTTGCACGCTAAGAGCTCTCTCTTCCCACAGCTGTGTTTACACGCTAAGAGCTCTCCCTCCCACAAGCTGTGTTTAACACGCTAAGAGCTCTCCCTCCCACAGCTGTGTTTACACGCTAAGAGCTCTCCCTCCCACAGCTGTGTTTGCGCGCTAAGAGCTCTAAGCTGCGGGCTCTAAGCTAAGAGCCGTCGGTCACACCCGCCTCTGCAGTGCCCACTGAATAATAATAATACTAATAACCAATTAACTTACTTTCCACAACTTAAGTGACCTGTGGTGACCTGACTCACCTGGGTGACTCACGGGGTCCAAGCGGGCGGGGGTGGAGGCCTGAGCCAGGTAGCCAGCAGGGTGGCCACCCACACCACGCCCACACCCGCCCGCAGCGCCCCACCCCGCTCTGCACCGCCGCCGCCGACTCCTCGCCAGCTGGTGGGTCAGAAAGATGGTCGAGGTTAGATACACACCTACATGTACGTGGTTAGCTACATGACAACATCCGTCTGTGTTTGTCCAAAGTTGTAGACCAGACGCTAGGGGCTAGCCTGACCAAACTTTGTTGCACGGAGGACAAGTCTGGGATATGGGACAGACATAGGCTTGACGGGTACGGCCTAGGTTTAAGCATTAAGTAATATTAACAATTATAGACACCCCACCAGGCGATTTTCATGGTCAACTGTGAAGTATACATGTCATTTTCCCAAGAATTTGCAGTGACTGTAATAATATATTTTCAGATATACCCATACGAACATTATATATATATATATATATATATATATATATATATATATATATATATATATATATATATATATATATATATATATATATTGTGTGTTCACATATGGATATTCATACATAATGTGGTTTGGTCCCCGACGATTTGGCTGATTTATATACAGCTCATACAAACATGTAGTTAATTCATACGTGCAGCTAGTTATTTGATGTGTATCTGTCTGGCTAATGTATCTGTATAATTGGCTGGGTTTGAACCTAATGTGTGTGATTCATACTACATCTATTTTGAGCAATACTAAATTAATTATTCAAAATATTGGATATTTTTTTAACATACATTCGATTTTGGAATTAAAAATTCAATATGAATAGTTTTGCATTACACACATTATGACTTTTACAAACACGTATACACCTGCTCGCGTGCACACACACAGACACACACCGTCACATACACGCACGCATGCCACGCACGGCACGGGCATATAACGTCGAAGGACTGTTTTGATGACTATAAATAATGTGTAATACAATATGCCAGGTACCACTGTCCTGACACGAACATGACCTGAGTGGCTTTGACCTGACCTACCAGTGTGTCACCTGACCTACCAGTCACTGTGTCACCTGACTACCAGTCACTGTGTCACCTGACCTACCAGTCACTGTGTCACCTGACCTACCAGTCACTGTGTCACCTGACCTACCAGTGTGTCACCTGACCAACCAGTGTGTCACCTGACCACCAGTGTGTCACCTGACCTACCAGTGTGTCACCTGACCTACCAGTGTGTCACCTGACCTACCAGTGTGTCACCTGACCTACCAGTGTGTCACCTGACCTACCAGTGTGTCACCTGACCTACCAGTCACTGTGTCACCTGACCTACCAGTCACTGTGTCACCTGGTTGAGGTGATGGAGAGAAACAAGACAAAAGCACATACTAGTAGACACTCCCTGGGGCCTCGTGGCTAGTGGACAGCGCTAGTGGGTCGAGGTCCCAAGGGGCCGGGTTCGATTCCCGTCCGAGGTAGAAACATATATGCGAATTTATTTTTCACCATACTGTCCTCTTCACCTAGCGGTAAATAGATACCTGGGTGTTTGTTGTTATGGGCTGATTCCTGGGGAGATCTCTCTCTCTCTCTCTCAGTAAAGAGACAAGAAGAGAGAGAAGAGAAGAGGAGAGAGAAAGAAGAGAGAGATATACATATGATTGACGAAAATATTCGGGAGTCTGTACAATAGACAAATGACAATTAGAGAGGCGGGTCCAAGAGCTAACAGCTTGATGCTGAAGGCAAAAATGAGTTAATAAGTACACGCACACACAAGCCCAAACACACACACGCACACGCACACGCACACGCACGCACACACACACACACACACACACACACACACACACACACACACACACACACACACACACACACACACACACACACACACATACGCACACACACACAAGCCCACATACACAAACACGCTGTGACCTAAAATATTATATATTTAGCTAGAGAAGGTCTTAAGTCTTTGCAGCATGTGGTGAGTAGAGGGACTCAAGTGGTTTGGCTCCCAGCGTGCCTCGGGAGGCAGGAAGGAGTGTGTCAAGGAGATTAGTGATGGTCAAGTCCTCGTGGCGCGAGATTGGTAGTTGACCGGGTCAGGTCACAACTCATGTTGTCAAGATGCAGCCCTCGAGCTCTTGTTAAAACCTCTTTTGG
>WNGS01164870.1:21273-35677 GCA_020271785.1 Procambarus virginalis
CAAAAGGGGATCAACAATTACAGCAAAGGCATTATGGCAGGTTGGCGAAAACCATTTAGAGGGGTTCGCCTTTAGGAACCTTGTGTAAAGGATCTCTTTAAGAAAAGGCACATTATTACCCATAATGTCCAGGACCAATTCCGGAGTGTATGCGGCTTACAAGGCATGGAGTCCCATATCTAGTCAAAGCATAAGGGGGGGGGGGGGGGGGGGGACTAAAAACTGGGGAATATTCAAGGTTCAAGGTTTTGTCCCACTTCTTGAACTAGTACCCGAGCGAAGGGTAAGGGATGGCGCTACCAAGGGAGTGGGTGGGGGAATACAGGAATTCAACTCTCTATTTTCTGTTTTGTTTTTGGGATAAGGGGTGGACAGAAAGTGAGTTTAGGGGGGAACATGGATCAACCCACCCATTTTCAAGGGATTCTTCGTCAGGGGAATCTGTGGGCTGGGACAGGGTTTATTAGAGGGGACGGTTGTTTAAACACAAGGGGGGGCACCACGCCAACTAGGGGTCCCCAGGGGGTAAGAAAATGAGTTGCGAAGGACCCATGCGCCAGTAAGGTAGAGAGGTAATACTGTAAGAGGCAGCAGGTAGAAAAGGAGAGCTTTTGTTAGTGGTCAGGATGGTTGACAGTAGCCAAATGGATGTAGTGAAGTGTTTAGGAATAGCGATGTTGTGTAGGCTTGGAAAAATAGAAACTGTAGCATATGCCTGCGTAAGTGATGTATGGATTAGTAGGTATGTGAGCCCTACCACTGTAGGGGCGCTCAGGATAAAGTGGTGTAGTGCACGCTAGTTTGATGTGGTACGGTATGACTGGGAGGGGCTGTAGGGAGTTGTTGACTCAGCACGGTAAATGAGTCTCCAGAATGATGTAAGACCCTAGCGTCGTAGTAGCGACCACATGCAGTTACTTGTGAGTAAACAACAATGTAGGAGGCTTTTTGGGGTAGGATTCAGGGGGAACCAACAGTCAGAATTGTTTAGAATGGATCTCAATTAATTTGAATAGAGCGGGGGGACCATTATCTTCAAAGTTTTGGCGCAAAACATAGTACTAAGTAGAACTATTCTTTCGTAAATGGAAGGTAAGTTTAGTTCCTTTCTCATGTTAACAATTCTGACAGTTCTAGGACAACCCAGGATGATGCGCATGGCATCATTCTGTACTACATCTAGGCCTTGTAATTGTTTAGGTGAAAAATTAAGAAGATGCAAGGCATAATAATCAACAACAGATCGTACAAAGGCAATATAAAAACTACGGGCATATTTTATGTTAATGCCAAATCCTTTGCCAACAAGAGTTTTGAGAGGTTTAAGACGCTCAACTAGTTTTTTGCGCAGGTTGCTGACGAGATTTGCATCATTAACCTCGACTCCAAGATATTTATAAGACTCGCAAGTCTCCACGGGCACTCCATTAATAGTATAATTAACATGAAGAGAAGGGGAATAAGAACCCTTGTTTTATCAACAGATATTATGAGGCCACATTCTACTACTTTCTTGGAGAATGCATCAAGTAACACTTGTAGCTTGGTTTACTGTGTGCCATAATACAAATATCATCAGCATAACATATAACAGTTTCCGTAGGTTGTACAGGTATGTCATGGATAAGTTTGTGCATAAGTATATTGAAGAGCATAGGGCTTAGGACACCACCTTGAGGTGTGCCTAGTTCGAATGCATCTGTCCTTGTACTTTTGACTCCTTTAAATAGGACACTAGCACGCCTGTTGGATAGGTAGCTCTTTATCCAACTCAGAAGATTACCTTTGATTCCAAATTCAGCAAGTTGCTCTAATATTATTTCGCCATTCGCTACATCAAAAGCTGACTTTAGGTCAATAAAGGCTGCCTGTGTCCCATCCTGGGAGTTTACAAAATATTCAGCAAAGCATGTTTGTGTGCTACACTTGGGCATGAACCCATATAGGTTTGGGGCCAGTTTTTCTTTGACCTGAAACATGACACGATTGAGAACAATTCTCTCCAAGACTTTACACATGCAAGATGTAAGGGAAATGGGTCTGAATTTTTGAGAGTTAGGTTTAGGAATTGGTATTATAAGACTTTGTGTCCATTTCTTTGGCAAGATACCTTGTGAGAGACTCATTTGATAGAGGTCAAGCAGAGGGTGGCTAGGGACATCATTCAGTAAGCTCAAAATGTTATAAGTTATACCATCCTCACCAGGGGCAGTTTGCTTAGGTTTTCCTAATGCTGATGTTAATTCAAAGGGGGTTATAGCAAACTGATCTGTTAAATCTGGCGAGGAGCGTGCTATTTCAATATTAAAGTTTCTGTTAATGTTGGTATGTCTTAAATGCTGCTGTATATCTGGGGGTAAGGAAGAAATTTGTGAGACACTAGACCATTCAGCTAGGAGCATGTCAGCATATTCTGCAGGAGTATGATGAAGCTGAACTGGGGCTGAAGGTTTGGTAATGTTTTTAATTTTGTTCCACATTTCTGATAATGTTGTAGTTCTATTGATACCTTGTAGGAATTGTTCCCAATATGTGTTCTTAACTTGACCCTTAAGCTCGCGAAAATCTCTGTTGGCATTAAGGAATGCAAGTAAATTGTCAGCTGTTTTGTCTCGTTTATAAGAGTCAGCAAGCTGAAGCACTTTAGCTCGCTCTGCAATGATAATAGGATCCTCTGTCCATGAGGAAGAACGAGTGTTCTTTTTTTCCTTGATTTAACCCAGGTATCATAATAACCAGTGATGATACTGACAAGATCATTGTAAAAGTGGTCCACTGAGACAGGTGTATACCCAGTGTACCACTTATGTACATAAGCCTTAAAGTGCTGTTTAAGATTGTCTGGAATGTTAATTTTAACTCTAGGATGAGGATTGGACCTAATATCCGCCACATTGTATTCACAATATAGTGCAAAGTGATCACTTACTAGTTCTGGGATGAGCTTAACGTTGACGTTACTATCTACTAGGCTGTATCCAATCACATAATCCAGCCTACCTCCCAATAAATGGGTCTGTTTATCAGTATCATACACAGTAATATTATGATCAGTAAGGTATTTCAAGAAGACCCTTCCATTATTGTTACACTGAACATCACCAAGAGCAGTGTGACGAGCATTAAAGTCACCCATACATAACATAGCTGTGTTACCTGTAGGTTTCGGTAGCAGGTCTGCTTTAAGTACACTACATCGTCCATATATGTTATACAGTAGGAAATGGCTATTTGCAGTTTGTAATTTGAATTTTTGATAATGTATACTATCACTCCTGTGATTTTTAATTAGTTTACAGATTAATCCACTCTTAATATACGTTAGTAAACCAGTTCCAATATCGTTGTTGTATGCTATATACCCAGGTATCCTGGGTGGGACCTTCTTGATAGTTGTGGACGTATATGGTTCCTGTAAACAGATCACATCCACGTCTCTCATTTTAGCATACAAGATTACGTCATTTATCCGAAGATAAACACTTCGAATATTCCAAGAAAGAAACTTAATTGTTTTTGTTTGATGAGCCATGGTTAAGTGTTAAGGGAATGAAGGTAACATTTAAGGTCGTTAATCACTTGGACAACATAAGTAACTTTGTTCCGTGTGTCCTGAGTACTTTTGTCTAGGAGGCGTTTAACCTGAGTACGTGTTAGTGTTTTCTTAAACTCACTACCTGCAACCAACTCAAGGGTGTCTTGACGATCTAGTAGGGGTGCCAGTGAAGGGTTAATGACTACTCTAACACCATTCCCCGCGGGGATTTGACACTCACGTTCCGTGGAGATAGGTGAAGTAGTCTCAGCAGCTGCAACATTACCACTCGCATCACTACTGGTGCTGGGAGAGTTTGCTTGATCACTATCGCTAGCATGATTCACTACACCACTATCACCAGGCAGATTCTTCTCTAATGTTTGTATTTTAGTTTCCAATTCAGTAATTTTCTGTTTTAACCAGTCGATGTCATCTGTATCTTTGTTTGCTTGCTGCAGTCCGTCGAGGGCCGGAAACTGCTCACCAGAGGTGACATCAGGAGCTGCCTGCTGGGTGCCTCCCGCTGCTGGACCAGACGCCTCTGGCGTCCCGCTCATGCTAGGGTGGGCGGGGCGTCGAGGGCAGTCACGATGCCAGACATTCACACCCTCAGACAAACACCTGGGACACTTCCGGACCGGAGGAGGGGCTTCCTCCCCGTCCTCAAGGGTAGGGGGGTCCTTGTGAGGACAATCCCTTGTATTGTGCTGTTCAGCACAGAGCCCACACACGGGGTCACGTTGACAGTACGTAGAGATATGACGAGTGCCGTAGCACTTATAACAAACAACAGGGGGGGATACCCAAGGTTTTATAGGACTTGATGGGATGAAATGTCCAAAGAAGGTGTACTGTTCAGGGGGAGGGTCACTGCCATTCCAAACAATGATGATCCTGTTGAGAGGTTGACCATCCTTATGCATCCGTCTTGCCTTGTAGACCCCGTCAAGGGTAAAAGCTCTATCAAGAGGATACTCTTTGGGAAAACCGGTAATCAGATATTCCTTAAATTTTTTAGGACGATTGATGACGTCTTCTCTGGTGAAAGCAATATCACAAATGTCACCTTGAACCAGTTGAGTGATGATAGCTTCTTGCTTACGTGACACAAAGATGTAAGGGGATGTTGGTCTAGGTCGGACTATATCGAGGCATGTTTTGGAGAACTGTTTAGAGAGTTGTTCGAACCACTCCAGTTTATTGTTGGTGGTTGTTCCAGCTGGGAATGCCAGGCGCACATAGTCAGCGCGGGGAGCAATAGGAGGCTTGGGTGGCGTGCCCCGGCGTGCCCCTGGCTGGGCGGGCCCACCACCGCCCACCTCTACTTTCTTCACACGGGTTCCGGTGTCCCGGCCATCATCGCCAATGATCTCATCGCCATCAACAGAGCCTGCACGTTGAGAATTTCTTCTTCTTGCCTTCCGTGAAAGGTGCGTCTGCCATCCACTTCCGCTATCCAAAGTAGCATCGGGGTCCACATTGGGGGACTGCATCCCACTTCGAGCATCAACATATTCCTCGGCGGCGAGCTCGGGATCCATTGCTTGGAGATCACTTGCATTAGCAACCACAACAGAAGATAGGGTGGTACTGAGCCCGGTTGCCATGACAACGGGCCAGGAGGCGCAGCACAGGGTAGCTGCCCGGGGCTCCACCACTCGCCCAGGCTAGAACACTGGTACCCACCTCATGTAAACACACCACCAGTCGTGCACACAAACCACGACCCTGGGAAGGAGGGCCCAAGGTCTACTTTACACACGAGGGGAGGGTGGGGCCAGGTACACCACAAGGCGGCCCAGTGCCGTCCCAACAGTACCTCTGCTCTGGGTAGGCTCCAGATACCGCCACACAAATAATGTCTGCATGAAGTTCTACACAATCCAGCTATCCACGACCTACAACAGTTGGTAGTCAGGGTGTCGCACACTTAGTACCGCTGCAGCTGACCTAATAGGCACGCTAAAGGCCCAATGTTAGGACTAGGCCTGTGTTAAACCGGACGAGGGGCACATCCTGACCGGCTAGTCCCGAGGCTACGGGAGAACTCATATATATAGTGGGGTGAAACACAGAACATGGAAAACGGGGTATAGATTTGTAGAAGTAGAGGTTGGGTACCAATAGAACTGCAGAAGGCCTATTGGCCCATATTTCTTGATGTTTCTATATTGGAGCGGAGTCTTGAAGTGGATAGAATATAGTTGTGCGTTAATTGGCTGTTGATTGCTGGTGTTGACTTCTTGATGTGTAGTGCCTCGCAGATGTCAAGCCGCCTGCTGTCGCTGTATCTATCAATGATTTCTGTGTTGTTTGCTAAGATTTCTCTGGTGATGGTTTGGTTGTGGGAAGAGAATATATGTTCCTTAATGGAGCCCTGTTGCTTATGCATCGTTAAACGCCTGGAAAGAGATGTTGTTGTCTTGCCTATATACTGAGTTTTTTTTAGGCTTACAGTCCCCAAGAGGGCATTTGAAGGCATAGACGACGTTTGTCTCTCTTAGAGCGTTCTGCTCCGTGTATGGAGAGTTTCTCATGAGAAGGCTGGCCGTTTTTTTGGTTTTATAGTAAATCGGTATATATATATATATATATATATATATATATATATATATATATATATATATATATATATATATATATATATATATATATATATATACATATATATATATATATATATATAAAACGTTATATATAGATTTATATTTATAAATCGTTATATATATATATATATATATATATATATATATATATATATATATATATTATATATATATATAATATATATATATATATATATATATATACCTTGCTCTAAATGCCACAGTAAATACCGAGCTAAATAAAGTCCATCTTTGGCTAACTGCCAACAAACTCACCCTTAACATTGACAAAACTTTCTATATTCTGTTTGGCAATAAATCCTCTAATCAATTAAATCTCAAGATAAACAATACCCAAATTTGTAACAAATTAGATGGTAAATTCCTTGGCGTTCTCATTGATCACAAGCTTAATTTCCAGGGACACATTCTAAATATATCAAAAAAAGTTTCAAAAACTGTTGGCATTCTTTCTAAGATCAGATATTATGTTCCCCGCTACCCAAAATCATTTACGTCTTCTAATTACTCAACGCAAAGCTGCTATTAGGACAATATCCAACTCTGGCCTCAGACATCACTCGGTACCCCTACTCAAATCTCTGAATATGTTAGATATTAAGTCACTGCACATTCTCTCATGTGTATCATACATATATAAAACGCTGTACTGTAATGCCAATCCTCACCTCAAAAGCTTCATTGAAAGTTGTAACAGAACCCATGAGCACCACACCAGAAATAAATACAGTTTTGATATTCCAAGAGTACGACTTAATCAAACTAGAAATGCTCTACAAATCAAGGGACCCAGAATGTGGAATGACCTCCCCAACCATGTTAAAGACTGTACCTCTCTCAACCAGTTTAAGATTAAAACTAAACACTACCTGATAAATTCCCTGTAACCAACCTTACCCCTCTATTGTCAACCCATGTCTGTTATTTTTTTTATTCAACGCTGTTTGTCTACCTATTGTATTTGTGCTGCTTTTTCAGTCATGTTCCCCCCTTTTTTTATCTTTATTTGTATCTGTTCTCAATACATTTTATTCTTTTTGCTCAATTAGTATTAAGTTTTAGATATTAATGTTTTTCTTGCCCGAAACGCATTGCGTAATAATGGCTTTAGGCATTGTATGTACTAGCTCTATCTATAAATCGATCCACTTATGTAAAATCACTTTATGTATGTACCTTTCCTGAATAAATATATTTATTTATATTATTATATTTATATATATATATATATATATATATATATATATATATATATATATATATATATATAATATATATATATATATATATATAATATATATATATATATATATATATATATATATATATATATATATATATATATATATATATATATATATATATATATATATATATATATATATAGTCTTACCTGGGACGCGGTCGGGTCAAGATACCTGCTCCGCGCCTAGGGGTGAAGTTGGTATGGGTGTTTAGCTCAGTCTACACATAGGGAGACTGACTAGTACAATCGCCTCCTCCCCCTCCCCCCATGCTGGGTACTGAGATGGAGACTCAGTCACCAGAGGAACTGGCTACTTCCCACAGCAATAACATGGACTCCGAAAGCAGCCAGTCAGAAGAGGAGGGAGAGTATCAAGACGTTCTAACAAGGAATCAGAAGAAACGGAGAAGAAAGGATGCAAGTCGTAGTGTAGACAGTAATGGTACGCTTAACGGAAACGACAAGAGAATGAAGAACGACGCCGAGACTGATGTCGACGAACGGAGGGAACGAGGTCAGGAAGGTGAGGGTCAGCGGAGATGGAGGCTTCTCTTCCCTGCCTCATGCAAGCTGGCCTATCATCAGAAGCTGCTGTGGACAGTCAGACTTGGAAGAGAACACCGCAAGTTCGAGCCCCTGCTGAAGGAAGGTGTAAACAGACCTTACTTAACGGTAGGTTCTATGGAGGCAGTGGAGTATCTTACCCAGCACAGATATGATGGAATTGTGATGGAAATACCGGAGGGGAACGAGAAGCTGACGAAGGTAATTATATATAAATACCCTCAGATTCTAGACCCCGCATTCATCCTCGACGACCAACGATTTGTGTGGGCCAAGCGTCACCTTATTAAAGGTGAAGCTAGGAATCAGGTGGTGGCTCTAGTGAGAGGTGAAGTTCCCGAGAGAGTGTTCATCACCGGGGCTGGCTACAGGCATGTAGCAAAGTATGTGGAAGAGCCCATAATATGCCTGAAATGCTGCAGATGGGGGCACAAATCCTGGAGATGTCAACATGATCCACGATGTCGATTCTGCAGAAAGTCTCACCTCTCTAATGTGTGTAGAAACAGACTTAATCTGGGTGAGAAAATAGTTCCCAGATGCTGCAACTGTGGAGGTGTTCACAATGCCAGCTCGGCTGTGTGTAGCAAGAGGCCGAGTATGGATGTTACCCGGCCGGTGTGTGTTACAGAGCAAGCAAGAGCTCTTACCCAGACACCGGGAGCACAGCAAAACAGTCTGCCCCAAACAGCGCCAGTGAACCGGACGATGCGTGGGTAAAGGAGTCACCTTTACTTCGTCAGGCTCAAGCATCAAGCAGCCACGCCAACACTCAGGACTCCGGCAGTGACAGTGTAACGGTGAGTGAAGTGGTTACTGTGGCTCAGAAAGAGGGCCATAATGATATGGTCAAGGAGGTGTGGGCTGAACTAAGAAAAGTTGGTGAGTTCCTCCCAACTCTTGGGCAGAGAATCGAGTCCATCGAAGCGAAATTAAACGTTCAGGAGGTCAAGGAAAATCACAAAACAGTGAAGGAAAGTCAGGATACAGTGGTTGAGGGCAATAATGAAAAATTGGGTGATGAAATGAAGGAAAGTGAAGTGTGTGTGAATGATGATAGTCGCAGTGAAAGGAAGAACTCTATAATTACACATAAAATGAAGGAATCATTTGGGCCAATAATGGACGTCACAGGACTGAAAAAATCTCTTGAGAATCGCAATGTCGCTTTTACTGGTGAGCTTGGGAGGAGGTGGGAGATATTATACAAGGTATGGCTATCATTTAGTGAACTTATTGGGGATGACTTAGGCAGTGAATTGCTTAATAATGGATCACCCTAGACTGAAAGTGTTGTCATGGAATGTTAATGGTTTAAGAAACAGGGTTACAGATGTTCATTGTTATGTGATGGGAAATGATATTGATGTAGCTCTCCAGGAGACAAGGGATAGGAATGAAGGCTTATTGAAATTAAATGGCTATAAAGGGTTTCACCTCTTTGCCGCAAATAACATCAGAGGCACGTCGATTTATGTTAAGGACTCCATACCAGCAGAGTTAGTAGAACCGCCGTCAAAAACACAAGGTATAGAGAGTGTCTGTGTTAAATTATCATTAAGGGAAGGGGAATTTATTGTAGTTAATTTGTGTATCCAGGAACTGCTTCGACGCTCACTAACTACCTGACTGCATTTATACTAATCCTTCACTGGTCATTGGGGACCTTAATGCTCGGCACACAAGCCTTGGGACAGTGGGTAGTATTAATGCTAATGGGGTCAAGTGGTTACAGTTTCTACAAGATCATCCAGATACCTGTCTCTTGGGAAACAATGAGCCAACTCACATCAGGGGAGGACGGCTTGACTATGCCTGCCTTTTAAACTCTCAGGAGATTAAGAGAGGGAGGGGGGGAAAGGCTCGGGTTGTTCGGGAACTACTTAGTGACCACTTTGCCTTGAACGTTGAATTACCACTGGGGAATTACCACATTCAAAATATGGGAGATTGGTTTCAACAATACGCGCCGCTCTCCATTGATAGTTTTCAGGACATGGTCCAGAACATGGAAAAATTAGTACAGAGGGAAAATAACTGGGACAGGAGTAACAAGATGCATGGACCTAAAAAATGTAAATATTCCAATGATCAGCAAGTGAAGGGGTGGGAGAGAATGCTATGGAGGGCACATAAAGAGGTAATAGTTTACATGTATATTGTGACGGGTCGGTGGTGGAGGAGGAGGGGTATAATGTATGAGGGAAGCCAAACCATGCAACACTACAGGTGTGCGAGTCAAAACACCAACATTTCACTTATGGTAAAAGGAGAAATGCTTGGAGTGACTCTGTGTACATGCGGCTCAGGCTTGGGTACAAATATTACTGGGAACATGGTATAATTGTTCATGATAATGACACCAAGTGTAAACTATGTGGTATGTTAAGGTCTCACACCCTTGCCCATTATGTTCTTGATTGTCCGTTGAATAATGTATATAGAAACACTGAGATAAGGACTGTTCCTGAACAAATAGCCTGGATGTTTCACAACGAAAAGGCTGATGATATTCTGGAGAGATATGAGAATTTTGCACCAAGACTGTAATCTTTTGTTGAATTAACTGCATGTCTCTTGCAAATTTTCTATACAGTGTACCTAAGTCATAAAAGTATTTGTGTGTTCGTCTGATATCATACTACTTGTGTAAAGGAAGAAATGTATATGTTTATCTCTCAGAATGTTTGGTAATATGTTTATTGTTCGTGATGTGTGTGTATATATGTATGAACGTTGTACGAACGGGGTGAGAATAGCTCGAGCTAAGGCCTAGACGGAGGGCTACCTTACGAACCGTCATGTAGNATTGATAGTTTTCAGGACATGGTCCAGAACATGGAAAAATTAGTACAGAGGGAAAATAACTGGGACAGGAGTAACAAGACGCATGGACCTAAAAAATGTAAATATTCCAATGATCAGCAAGTGAAGGGGTGGGAGAGAATGCTATGGAGGGCACATAAAGAGGTAATAGTTTACATGTATATTGTGACGGGTCGGTGGTGGAGGAGGAGGGGTATAATGTATGAGGGAAGCCAAACCATGCAACACTACAGGTGTGCGAGTCAAAACACCAACATTTCACTTATGGTAAAAGGAGAAATGCTTGGAGTGACTCTGTGTACATGCGGCTCAGGCTTGGGTACAAATATTACTGGGAACATGGTATAATTGTTCATGATAATGACACCAAGTGTAAACTATGTGGTATGTTAAGGTCTCACACCCTTGCCCATTATGTTCTTGATTGTCCGTTGAATAATGTATATAGAAACACTGAGATAAGGACTGTTCCTGAACAAATAGCCTGGATGTTTCACAACGAAAAGGCTGATGATATTCTGGAGAGATATGAGAATTTTGCACCAAGACTGTAATCTTTTGTTGAATTAACTGCATGTCTCTTGCAAATTTTCTATACAGTGTACCTAAGTCATAAAAGTATTTGTGTGTTCGTCTGATATCATACTACTTGTGTAAAGGAAGAAATGTATATGTTTATCTCTCAGAATGTTTGGTAATATGTTTATTGTTCGTGATGTGTGTGTATATATGTATGAACACGTTGTACTGAACGGGGTGAGAATAGCTCGAGCTAAGGCCTAGACGGAGGGCTACCTTACGAACCGTCATGTAGCCGTCTAAGGCCTAGACGGAGGGCTACCTTACGAACCGTCATGTAGCCGTCTAAGGCCTAGACGGAGGCTACCTTACGAACTGTCATGTAGCCGTCCAAGGCCTAGACGGAGGCTACCTTACGAACTGTCATGTAGCCGTCTAAGGCCTAGACGGAGGGCTACCATACGAATTGTCTCGTAGCCGTCTAAGGCCTAGACGGAGGGCTACCATACGAATTGTCTCGTAGCTGTCTAAGGCCTAGACGGAGGGCTACCATACGAATTGTCATGTAGCCGTCTAAGGCCTAGACGGAGGGCTTCCTTACGAATTGTCTCGTAGCCGTCTAAGGCCTAGACGGAGGGCTTCCTTACGAATTGTCATGTAGCCGTCTAAGGCCTAGACGGAGGGCTACCTTACGAATTGTGTCGTAGCCGTCTAAGGCCTTGACGGAGGCTACCTTACGAATCGACTCGTCTTGTGTATTTGTAGTTTGTCATTATTAGCGGAGAATGTGCTTCAGCTCCTGGGCCTCGCCTTGTAATTCAGTTGCATCACCTTGACCTCTATATTAGAGATTGTACACATAGACTTTATTAATAACAGAATCAAAATTAATTACGGGGATTAGATTTATATATAGTAGTAGTAGTAGTAGGCATCCATCAGTCTCAGGAGACTATGGAGTTGCGCTCTGGTTGTCGGTCTGGAGTGGCCTCTCCAGGGCGCAAAGCCAGGGTAGGTTGAATCGGGGGAGAAGCTGTTACCCAGGCAGCAGGTCCCCCGATATATATATATATATATATATATATATATATATATATATATATATATATATATATATATATACACACATATATATATATATATATATATATATATATATATATATATATATATATATATATATATATATATATATATACCTTACCTTACCTTGAGGATACCTTGAGGTGCTTCCGGGGCTTATCGTCCCCGCGGCCCGGTCATCGACCAGGCCTCCTGGTTGCTGGACTGATCAACCATATATATATATATATATACATATATATATATATATATATATATATATATATATATATATATATATATCAACCGAGTCAACCTACCCTGGCTTTGCGCCCTGGAGAGGCCACTCCAGACCGACAACCAGAGCGCAACTCCATAGTCTCCTGAGACTGATGGATGCCTACTACTACTACTATATATATATAATATATATATATATATATATATATATATATATATATATATATATATATATATATATATATATATATATATATATATATATATATATATATATATATATATAAGATTTGTTACATTCTTGTACAGCCATCAGTATGTGTAGCGTTTCAGGCAATTTCTTAATCCGACCCCCACGAAGAATTGTTTTTACAACCAAGTACCAATTTTACTGTTGAGTTAAACAGAGTTAAGGTTTTGCGCCCAGTCAATCCTCCCCGGCTAGGATACGAACCCAGGACAAAGTGCTCGTGGAACGCCAGGCGAGTGTCTTACCACTACACCACGGAGACGTTCTTAAAAGGTTCACGACCACGAATTAAAACCACAACCCTGAGGTCACGACCACCACCACAACCCTGAGGCCACGACCACCACAATCCTGAGGCCACGACCACCACAACCCTGAGGCCACGACCACCACAACCCGGTGGCCACGACCACCACAACAACCCTCAGGCCACGACCACCACCACAACCCTCAGGCCACGACCACCACCACAACCCTCAGGCCACGACCACCACCACAACCCTAAGGCCACAACCACCACAACCCTGAGGCCACGACCACCACAACCCTGAGGCCACGACCACCACATCCCGGTGGCCACGACCACCACAACAACCCTGAGGCCACGACCACCACAACAACCCTCAGGCCACGACCACCACCACAACCCTAAGGCCACAACCACCACAACCCTGAGGCCACGACCACCACAACCCTGAGGCCACGACCACCACATCCCGGTGGCCACGACCACCACAACAACCCTGAGGCCACGACGTGGTGGTCGTGGCCTAAGGGTTGTGGTGGTGGTCGTGGCACTCAGGGTTGTGGTGGTGGTCGTGGCCTTCGGGTTGTGGACTGGTCGTGCAGCTGCGAACTCAGGGGTTGTGGATGAATGGTACGTGACCTCAGGGTGGTGGTAGGTGGTCGTAGGCATCAGGGTTGTGGTGATGGTCAGGGCCTCAGGGTCGGTGGTTGTGTGGTCGTGGCACCTGCAGGGTTAGGTGAGTCACGGTGGTCTAGTGGCACTGACAGGGTGTTGCGCTCCGGTGGTCAGGTGGCCTCAGCGGTTAGGGGTCGTGGCCAGGGTTGTGGCGTGGAATCGTGGCTTCAGTGGTTGTAGTGGTGGTCAGTGGCAACTAATGTGTTGGTGATTGGTGGTCGTGGCACTCAGGGTTCGGATGGTGGTCGTGTTCGGTGGCACTCAGGGTTGTGTTGTGTTTGGTGGTTGTGGTTGTTTGTGTTGTAGTGTGTTGCTGGGGTGTAGCAGTGACTACTGAAGGGGGTTTGTGGTGGTGGTTCGCGGCCATCAGGGTTTGTGGTGGTTGGTCGTGGCCTCAGGGGTTGTCGGTGGTGGTCGTTGCCTCCAGGGTTGTTGGTGGTGTTCGTGGCCTAGCCGTAGGGTTGTGGTGGTCGTGGACTCAGTTGTGGTGGTGGTCGGTGTCCCTCAGAGTGGTGTGATGGTGGTCGTGGCCTCAGGGTGGGTGGTCGGGCGGCTCAGGGTGGTGGTCGTGGCCTCAGGGGTGGCGTGCGCTGCAGGGTGGTGGTGGTCG
>WNGS01164870.1:52361-81427 GCA_020271785.1 Procambarus virginalis
ACCACAACCCTGAGGCCACGACCACCACAACAACCCTGAGGCCACGACCACCACAAACCCTGAGGCCACGACCACCACAACCCTGAGGCCACGACCACCACCACAACCCTGAGGCCACGACCACCACCACAACCCTGAGGCCACGACCACCACCACAACCCTGAGGCCACGACCACCACCACAACCCTGAGGCCACGACCACCACCACAACCCTGAGGCCACGACCACCACCACCCTGAGGCCACGACCACCACCACAACCCTGAGGCCACGACCACCACCACAACCCTGAGGCCACGACCACCACCACACCCTGAGGCCACGACCACCACCACAACCCTGAGGCCACGACCACCACCACAACCCTGAGGCCACGACCACCAACACAACCCTGAGGCCACGACCACCACCACAACCCTGAGGCCACGACCACCACCACAACCCTGAGGCCACGACCACCACCACAACCCTGAGGCCACGACCACCACACAACCCTGAGGCCACGACCACCACCACAACCCTGAGGCCACGACCACCACCACAACCCTGAGGCCACGACCACCACCACAACCCTGAGGCCACGACCACCACCACAACCCTGAGGCCACGACCACCACCACAACCCTGAGGCCACGACCACCACCACAACCCTGAGGCCACGACCACCACCACAACCCTGAGGCCACGACCACCACCACAACCCTGAGGCCACGACCACCACCACAACCCTGAGGCCACGACCACCACAACAACCCTGAGGCCACGACCACCACAACCCTGAGGCCACGACCACCACACAACCCTGAGGCCACGACCACCACCACAACCCTGAGGCCACGACCACCACAACAACCCTGAGGCCACGACCACACCAAACCCTGAGGCCACGACCACACCACAACCCTGAGGCCACGACCACCACAACAACCCGAGGCGGCCACGACCACCACCACAACCCTGAGGCCACGACCACCACTACAACCTGAGGCCACGACCACCACCACCACCCTGAGGCCACGACCACCACCACCCTGAGGCCACGACCACAATCACCCTGAGGCCACGACCACAATCACCCTGAAGCCACGACCACAATCACCCTGAGGCCACGACCACAATCACCCTGAGGCCACCACAATCACCCTGAGGCCACCACAATCACCCTGAGGCCACCACAATCACCCTGAGGCCACGACCACAATCACCCTGAGGCCACCACAATCACCCTGAGGCCACGACCACCACCACCCTGAGGCCACGGCCACGACCCTGAGGCCACGACCACCATCGCTCTATCATCCAGCCCAAGCAGCAGGCCGGATGGAGAGTTAGAGAGGGAGGAGGAGAGCAGTGGAGGAGTCTGCAGCCTCCGCCACTACTCTTCCTCCTCTCTCACTCCGTAACAGGTCTAGGGTCGGCAGGGTTGGGGAGGGCATTACCCTCACTACCTATTACTAACAATAGGCTGGCCTACCTATCACTCTGATAGGCTGGTGAGTGCATTTATGGCGTCAACGGCGTCGGAGACGTTCTGCGGTGGACCGATTATGGACACGTCGTCGTCCAAGACGTTTTCCGGAGGGACCTTGATGGTTACCTTAAACTGTTTCTGTAGTTTATTTACGGTTCGTTATCTTCTTCCTATAAGGTGGCAGCGTTCCTATTAGCATAGCCGGATAACCGTTTTAACCGTTTGTACGTCGGCGTCACCTGTGGAGGGAACACCGTCACCAGCGGACGCGCTGGTGACGGACACAGAGCGTTAAGTGAGCTTCTAGATCGCGTCTACGGCGTCACAGACGTTCTTTGGGGGACCAGTTACAGACACGTCTTCGCTCAAGACGTTTTCCGGAGGGATTGAGATGGTGACCTTAAACTACTTCTGTAGTTATCTGAGGGTCCGCAGTTTCCTTCCCGTGAGGAGGTGGCGGTCC
The DNA here is from genome assembly GCA_020271785.1 of Procambarus virginalis. Classification (NCBI taxonomy): domain Eukaryota; kingdom Metazoa; phylum Arthropoda; class Malacostraca; order Decapoda; family Cambaridae; genus Procambarus; species Procambarus virginalis. The sequence continues at coordinate 54,295 of WNGS01164870.1, forward strand.
TCTTTGGGTACTTGGACAACCCTGGTCACTGTCTGTAAGTCGGCCTCGTCGGGCGTTCGGGTGTCGTCGGCTTCGACGCCCGTTTGGGTGCCGTCGCATTCGTCGGACGTTTGGGTGTCGTCGCATTCGACGCCCGTTTGGGTGCCGTCGCATTCGTCGGACGTTTGGGTGTCGTCGGCTTCGACGCCCGTTTGGGTGCCGTCGCATTCGACGCCCGTTCGGGTGTCGTCGCATTCGACGGGCGTTTGAGTGCCGTCACTGACGCCATTAGCACCAGTGCCAACGCTACCACCCGTGGGAACCAGTCCACGCCTGGGGCGCTGACAGGTGTCTCACCGTAGCATTCTATCAGGTTTTCAAGCAACGCTACTTACCGTAGCGACTGTCGACGCCTTGCTACGGTGCCGAGAAGTGGCACCCATGGCAGCACAGTGTCTGTATCCACTGTGTCAAGTGGCGAAGAGTCGCAGACTGGCTAAGAAGATACAAGTGGCATCTTAGATACTACATCCCAAAAGAGTTACGTCACGCCACTTGGTCTGGTCTTCAAGATTGTAACTCCTTGATTGTACAATCTTACCATGTGCTAATCACTCTACTTCTCCAGACCATCGAGCCAGATTTGCCACCCAATAAAAAATGACAAGAAACAGATATGAAGCATAATTCTATACATTTTTGTCATCTTGTTTACGCCTGAGAAGTTTCAAGTTCCGAAAACACATTAATACCCTATTTGAAGGAAGCCTTAACGACTTGGTATAAAGGGTTGTATTAAAATAGTAACCTTCGAATCTCTCTCGGGAAGGTTGGAATGTCTCTCTGTAATGTTGGGATCTCTCTGTAATGTTGGGATCTCTCTGTAATGTTGGGATCTCTCTCTCTGTAATGTTGGGATCTCTCTCGGTAATGTTGGGATCTCTCTCTCTGTAATGTTGGGATCTCTCTCTCGGTAATGTTGGGATCTCTCTGTAATGTTGGGATCTCTCTGTAATGTTGGGATCTCTCTGTAATGTTGGGATCTCTCTTTCTGTAATGTTGGGATCTCTCTCGGTAATGTTGGGATCTCTCTCTCTGTAATGTTGGGATCTCTCTCTCTGTAATGTTGGGATCTCTCTGTAATGTTGGGATCTCCCTCTCTGTAATGTTGGGATCTCTCTCGGTAATGTTGGGATCTCTCTCTCTGTAATGTTGGAATGTCTCTCTGTAATGTTGGGATCTCTCTCTCGGTAATGTTGGGATCTCTCTCTCTCTCTCGTAATGTTGGGATCTCTCTCTCTGTAATGTTGGGATCTCTCTCTCTGTAATGTTGGGATCTCTCTCTCTGTAATGTTGGGATCTCTCTCGGTAATGTTGGGATCTTTCTCTCTGTAATGTTGGGATCTCTCTCGGTAATGTTGGGATCTCTCTCTCGGTAATGTTGGGATCTCTCTGTAATGTTGGGATCTCTCTGTAATGTTGGGATATCTCTCTCTAATGTTGGGATCCGTCAGTAATGTTGGGATCTCTCTCTCTGTAATGTTGGGATCTTTCTGTAATGTTGGGATCTTTCTGAAATGTTGGGATCTCTCTCTCTGTAATGTTGGGATCTCTCTGTAATGTTGGGATCTTCTCTGAAATGTTGGGATCTCTCTCTCTGTAATGTTGGGATCTCTCTCTCAGTAATGTTGGGATCTCTCTCTCGGTAGTGTTGGGATCACTCTCTCGGTAATGTTGGGATCTCTCTCTCGGTAATGTTGGGATCTCTCTCTCAGTAATGTTGGGATCTCTCTCAGTAATGTTGGGATCTCTCTCTCAGTAATGTTGGGATCTCTCTCTCGTAATGTTGGGATCTCTCTCTCAGTAATGTTGGGATCTCTCTCTAGTAATGTTGGGATCTCTCTCTCGTAATGTTGGGATCTCTCTCTCAGTAATGTTGGGATCTCTCTCTCAGTAATGTTGGGATCTCTCTAGGTAATGTTGGGATCTCTCTCTCTGTAATGTTGGGATCTCTCTCTAGGTAATGTTGGGATCTCTCTCTCAGTAATGTTGGGATCTCTCTAGTAATGTTGGGATCTCTCTCTAGGTAATGTTGGGATCTCTCTCTCAGTAATGTTGGGATCTCTCTAGGTAATGTTGGGATCTCTCTCTAGTAATGTTGGGATCTCTCTCTCTGTAATGTTGGGATCTCTCTCTCTGTAATGTTGGGATCTCTCTCTCTGTAATGTTGGGATCTCTCTCTCTGTAATGTTGGGATCTCTCTCTCTGTAATGTTGGGATCTCTCTCTCAGTAATGTTGGGATCTCTCTCTAGGAATGTTGGGATCTCTCTCTCTGTAATGTTGGGATCTCTCTCTCTGTAATGTTGGGATCTCTCTCTCAGTAATGTTGGGATCTCTCTAGTAATGTTGGGATCTCTCTCTCTGTAATGTTGGGATCTCTCTCTCTGTAATGTTGGGATCTCTCTCTCTGTAATGTTGGGATCTCTCTCTCAGTAATGTTGGGATCTCTCTCTAGGTAATGTTGGGATCTCTCTCTCTGTAATGTTGGGATCTCTCTCTCAGTAATGTTGGGATCTCTCTCTCAGTAATGTTGGGATCTCTCTCTAGGTAATGTTGGGATCTCTCTCTAGGTAATGTTGGGATCTCTCTAGGTAATGTTGGGATCTCTCTCTAGGTAATGTTGGGATCTCTCTAGGTAATGTTGGGATCTCTCTCTCTGTAATGTTGGGATCTCTCTCTAGGTAATGTTGGGATCTCTCTCTCAGTAATGTTGGGATCTCTCTCTCTGTCATGTTGGGATCTCTCTCTCAGTAATGTTGGGATCTCTCTCTGTAATGTTGGGATCTCTCTCTCAGTAATGTTGGGATCTCTCTCTCTGTAATGTTGGGATCTCTCTCTCTGTAATGTTGGGATCTCTCTCTCAGTAATGTTGGGATCTCTCTCTGTAATGTTGGGATCTCTCTCTCTGTAATGTTGGGATCTCTCTCTCAGTAATGTTGGGATCTCTCTCTGTAATGTTGGGATCTCTCTCTCTGTAATGTTGGGATCTCTCTCTCTGTAATGTTGGGATCTCTCTCTCTGTAATGTTGGGATCTCTCTCTCAGTAATGTTGGGATCTCTCTCTAGGTAATGTTGGGATCTCTCTCTAGGTAATGTTGGGATCTCTCTGTAATGTTGGGATCTCTCTAGGTAATGTTGGGATCTCTCTCTGTAATGTTGGGATCTCTCTCTCTGTAATGTTGGGATCTCTCTAGGTAATGTTGGGATCTCTCTAGGTAATGTTGGGATCTCTCTAGGTAATGTTGGGATCTCTCTAGGTAATGTTGGGATCTCTCTCTCTGTAATGTTGGGATCTCTCTCTCTGTAATGTTGGGATCTCTCTCTCTGTAATGTTGGGATCTCTCTCTCAGTAATGTTGGGATCTCTCTAGGTAATGTTGGGATCTCTCTAGGTAATGTTGGGATCTCTCTAGGTAATGTTGGGATCTCTCTAGGTAATGTTGGGATCTCTCTCTAGGTAATGTTGGGATCTCTCTCTAGGTAATGTTGGGATCTCTCTCTAGGTAATGTTGGGATCTCTCTCTAGGTAATGTTGGGATCTCTCTCTAGGTAATGTTGGGATCTCTCACTCAGTAATGTTGGGATCTCTCTCTTGGTAATGTTGGGATCTCTCTCTCGGTAATGTTGGGATCTCTCACTCAGTAATGTTGGGATCTCTCACTCAGTAATGTTGGGATCTCTCTCTTGGTAATGTTGGGATCTCTCTCTTGGTAATGTTGGGATCTCTCTCTCGGTAATGTTGGGATCTCTCACTCAGTAATGTTGGGATCTCTCACTCGGAGGACCCTCCCCAAAGTGAGGAGGACCTCCGGGCAAGCGGAGCATGGACCCGCCCAATGGGGGAGTCTACTCTCACAGTATGTAGAGAGCAAATAGATGTTGGAGACAGACATATTGTGTGGTTATTTTTGTTTATGCGTTTGAGAGGAAACATTTTTATTGGAGTATCAATGGGTTGCAGGTTTGTCTTTGAGGAAGAAGTTGCTGAGAACCTCGAAACCAGCACAGGAGTAGTTGATGAAACTCCAAGGTAGTGGAGGAGAGGACCTCAAGCTGTGAGGAGAAGCAGTGAAGAGGAGTGTCACGTGCTTCTGTAGAGGTGGTGAAGCACCATAGTTGTTGGAGGAAACTTTATGGTGCAGCAGCCAGGAGAGGTGTGGAGGACCCTAGTAGAAGTAGTGAAGCACCATAGTTGTTCAAGGAAACTTCATGGTGTAGCAGCCAGGAGAGCTGTGGAGGACCCTAGTAGAAGTAGTGAAGCACCATAGTTGTTCAAGGGAAACTTCATGGTGCAGCAGCCAGGAGAGCTGTGGAGGACCCTAGTAGAAGTAGTGAAGCACCATAGTTGTTCAAGGGAAACTTCATGGTGCAGCAGCCAGGAGAGCTGTGGAGGACCCTAGTAGAAGTAGTGAAGCACCATAGTTGTTCAAGGGAAACTTCATGGTGCAGCAGCCAGGAGAGCTGTGGAGGACCCTAGTAGAAGTAGTGAAGCACCATAGTTGTTCAAGGGAAACTTCATGGTGCAGCAGCCAGGAGAGCTGTGGAGGACCCTAGTAGAAGTGGTGAAGCTCCATAGTTGTTCGAGGAAACTTCATGGTAGCAGCCTGGAGGAGCTGCAGAGGATCCTGGTAGTTAAGCCCGGAAGAACCTGAAGAGATCAGGGTAGTGAACTTCCAGATGTGGAAGGGGAATTCTAAATGATTACTTGTAGGGAGGTGATAGAGTGTTTGGTTGTCATTGGCGTGCAAGACGCAGTGAGAGGTGAGTGATTGTTTGCCATTTTTGTACCAAGGAGTGTTTATACTGAAGTTTAGAGTTACAGTCGTAGGCTGGATTACCTACAGATGTATGTGTTCTAGGACTGATAGAGTGATCGATTGATCATTGTTGTGTATCAAAGAACATTTATACTGATATATTTATGTTATTGCATTCATACGCTGATTTCTCCTTGTACATGTTTATAGATATATTCTCTCGCTGATAGTGCAACATTGTAGTATAAGACTTGATCTACTTGAGGAGGTTGATAACATTATGGTGGTGAATCCGGAGATAGGATACCACTTGATAAGCTGATGATAGAGAATTCTGATGGTGTTGGAGTGCAACCCAACTGTAATAGTATAGAGTATAGGATTCATTATTATTATATGTGTGTATGTATTGTGTATGTGCTTCGTCCAGTAAATGTATTCAAGTTGCTGGTGTTTGCCCTTGTCCTAGTGAGGCTTCCCAGGAAATAGTAAAGAAGGAGAGAGAGAGAGAGAGAGAACCAAGAACCACTGCTGTGGACAGGGTAAGACGGAAAACTAGTAAGTCAAAGGGGATTGAGGAGATCATACCCCATAAGGAGAGAGTGGGGAGTCACAGCGGCTCGAGTGGGTGTGTGCACGTGACAACGAGGCTAAGTGTTGGAGCCGCATCCCCTAAACGTGTGACGTTGAGCCCCTCTCCAAGAGCCAGAAGCGCCTAGTGTGATCTCCTAGTGAAGTATAAGCACTCTACCGAGTTGTGGGTTGGGTTGTCCAGAAAGAAGGATCAACGATGACAACACCACCAACCCATACTATAATACCTTCCTCCTCCTACTCATCCCCCTTCCCCCAAGACATCTAAACATTTAGAACGTCTAAATTATTGGGATCGTCTCAAAGCTCTCCAAATGTTCTCTCCGGAAAGGCGACGAGAGAGATACCAAATAATATACACATGGAAGATACTGGAAGGACAGGTCCCTAATGTGCACAGTAGAATAACAACATACTGAAGCGAAATGCACGGAAGAAAATGCACAATAGAACCAGTGAAGAGTAGAGGTGCCATAGGCATAATCAGAGAACACTGAACATCAGAGGTCCAGTGAAGAGTAGAGGTGCCATAGGCACAATCAGAGAACACTGAACATCAGAGGTCCATAACTGTTCAAGACCCTCCCAGCAAGCATTAGAAATATTGCCGGAACAAAGGTGCATGTATTCAAGAGACACTTAGATAAGTTCCTCCAAGGAGTGCCGAACCAACCAGGCTCCCGTCTTGAGTACAACACAAGTGACTTGAAGAGTACAACCATTGTGATGGGATCCCTGGATTCGAAAGTTCTCGTAATCCATCCTATCATTGTTCTGACTGACGCAATATTTGTTTGGTTATGCTCCCTAAACGTTAGGTCGTCGGACATCATTATTTCCAAATCCTTGACATGCTGTTTTTCTACTATGGGAAGATTCGATTGTGTTTTGTACCCTGTATTATGTTTCAGATCCTCATTTTTGCCGTACCTGAGTACCTGAAATTTATCACTGTTAAACATCATGTTATTTTCTGCTGCCCAATCGAAAACTTTGTTGATATCTGCTTGTAGTTTTTCAATGTCTTCAGCAGTGGTAATTTTCATGCTGATTTTTGCGTCATCTGCAAAGGATGACACGAAGCTGTGACTTGTATTTGAGTCTATATCTGATATGAGAATAAGGAAAATCAGCGGTGCAAGGACTGTACCTTGAGGTACAGAGCGTTTAACTGCGCTTGGACTCGATTTTATTTGATTGTTAATGTTGGATTGACTTGTTCTTTGGTTGACTGACACTGCCTGTGTGTGTGTGACCACCGGCACTTTCTCTCTTACTACAAACTGACTATTTTTATAGTTTTTACTCCGTTTCTGACATATTTAGAGAGTTCCAATCCCACTTGATCACAAGCGCCGCACCGTCTCAATTTCTTTCTTACCTTTGTGAAGAGGAAGACTTAGGGGAGGACTGAAGGGCCCAGCGAGCTGTCATTGTACCCGTGTCATTGTACCCCTGTCATTATACCCCTGTCATTGTACTGCTGTCATTGTACTGCTGTCATTGTACTGCTGTCATTGTACCCCCTGTCATTGTACTGCTGTCATTGTACCCCCTGTCATTGTACCCCCTGTCATTGTACCCCCTGTCATTGTACTGCTGTCATTGTACCGCTGTCATTGTACTGCTGTCATTGTACCGCTGTCATTGTACCGCTGTCATTGTACCGCTGTCATTATACCGCTGTCATTGTACCCCTGTCATTGTACCCCCTGTCGTTGTACCCCTGTCATTGTACAGCTGTCATTGTACCCTGTCATTGTACTGCTGTCATTGTACCCCTGTCATTGTACCGCTGTCATTGTACCCCTGTCATTGTACCGCTGTCATTGTACCCCTGTCATTGTACCCCTGTCATTGTACCCCTGTCATTGTACCGCTGTCATTGTACCGCTGTCATTGTACCGCTGTCATTGTACCCCTGTCATTGTACCGCTGTCATTGTACCCCGGTCATTGTACCGCTGTCATTGTACCGCTGTCATTGTACCCTGGTCATTGTACCCCTGTCATTGTACCCCTGTCATTGTACCCCTGTCATTGTACCGTTGTCATTGTACCGCTATCATTGTACCCCTGTCATTGTACCCCTGTCATTGTACCCCTGTCATTGTACCGTTGTCATTGTACCGCTATGATTGTACCCCTGTCATTGTACCCCTGTCATTGTACTGCTGTCATTGTACCCCCGGTCATTGTACCCACGGTCATTGTACCCCGGTCATTGTACCCCGGTCATTGTACCCTGTCATTGTACCCCTGTCATTGTACCCCTGTCATTGTACCCCTGTCATTGTACCGTTGTCATTGTACCGCTATGATTGTACCCCTGTCATTGTACTGCTGTCATTGTACCCCCGGTCATTGTACCCATGGTCATTGTACCCCTGTCATTGTACCTCTGTCATTGTACTGCTGTCATTGTACCCCCGGTCATTGTACCCACGGCCATTGTACCCCGGTCATTGTACCCCGGTCATTGTACCCCGGTCATTGTACCCCTGTCATTGTACCCCGGTCATTGTACCCCTGGCATTGTACCCCTGTCATTGTACCCCTGTCATTGTACCCCTGTCATTGTACCCCTGTCATTGTACCCCGGTCATTGTACCCCGGTCATTGTACCCCTGTCATTGTACCCCTGTCATTGTACCCCTGTCATTGTACCCCGTCATTGTACCCCTGTCATTGTACCCCTGTCATTGTACCCCTGTCATTGTACCCCTGTCATTGTACCCCGTCATTGTACCCCGGTCATTGTACCCCTGTCATTGTACCCCTGTCATTGTACCCCTGTCATTGTACCCCTGTCATTGTACCCCTGTCATTGTACCCCTGTCATTGTACCCCTGTCATTGTACCCCGGTCATTGTACCCCTGTCATTGTACCCCGGTCATTGTACCCCTGTCATTGTACCCCTGTCATTGTACCCCTGTCATTGTACCCCTGTCATTGTACCCCTGTCATTGTACCCCTGTCATTGTACCCCTGTCATTGTACCCCTGTCATTGTACCCTGTCATTGTACCCCTGTCATTGTACCCCTGTCATTGTACCCCTGTCATTGTACCCCTGTCATTGTACCCCTGTCATTGTACCCCTGTCATTGTACCCCTGTCATTGTACCCCTGTCATTGTACCCCTGTCATTGTACCCCTGTCATTGTACCCCTGTCATTGTACCCCTGTCATTGTACCCCGGTCATTGTACCCCTGTCATTGTACCCTGTCATTGTACCCCTGTCATTGTACCCCTGTCATTGTACCCCGGTCATTGTACCCCTGTCATTGTACCCCTGTCATTGTACCCCTGTCATTGTACCCCTGTCATTGTACCCCTGTCATTGTACCCCTGTCATTGTACCCCTGTCATTGTACCCCTGTCATTGTACCCCTGTCATTGTACCCGGTCATTGTACCCCTGTCATTGTACCCCTGTCATTGTACCCCTGTCATTGTACCCCTGTCATTGTACCCCGTCATTGTACCCCTGTCATTGTACCCCTGTCATTGTACCCCTGTCATTGTACCCCTGTCATTGTACCCCTGTCATTGTACCCCTGTCATTGTACCCCTGTCATTGTACCCCTGTCATTGTACCCCTGTCATTGTACCCCTGTCATTGTACCCCGGTCATTGTACCCCTGTCATTGTACCCCTGTCATTGTACCCCTGTCATTGTACCCCTGTCATTGTACCCCTGTCATTGTACCCTGTCATTGTACCCCGGTCATTGTACCCCTGTCATTGTACCCCTGTCATTGTACCCCTGTCATTGTACCCCGGTCATTGTACCCCTGTCATTGTACCCCTGTCATTGTACCCCTGTCATTGTACCCTGTCATTGTACCCCGGTCATTGTACCCCTGTCATTGTACCCCGGTCATTGTACCCCTGTCATTGTACCCCGGTCATTGTACCCCTGTCATTGTACCGTATTTGACGGCTCTGGCTGCTGACATTACTCTGAAAACCCGGTGATAATATTGAGGTGATTTGGGTCACACTATTGCCTTCGGTGTTGAAGGTCCTTGGATCCACCAGGCTGTGATTCATATGGGGGTGGCTGCTTGTAGCGGTGTTCTGTGAGTGGTTGTGAGCCGACCTCTCCCACACCTCCCACGCCCCCTCCCACACCCCCACGCCCTCTCCCATGCACCCACGCCCTCTCCCATCCCCCCACGCCCTCTCCCATGCTCCCACACCCTCTCCCACACCTCCCACGCCCTCTCCCACGGTAGGACCATGGCGGAAATAGATAGTTCTTTTAATTTAAATACAAAAATATATTGATATTGGTTTCGCCGTGTATGTGTGTACTCACCTAGTTGTACTCACCTAGTTGTGTTTGCGGGGGTTGAGCTCTGGCTCTTTGGTCCCGCCTCTCAACCGTCAATCAACAGGTGTACAGATTCCTGAGCCTACTGGGCTCTATCATATCTACACTTGAAACTGTGTATGGAGTCAGCCTCCACCACATTACTTCCTAATGCATTCCATTTGTCAACCACTCTGACACTAAAAAAGTTCTTTCTAATATCTCTGTGGCTCATTTGGGCACTCAGTTTCCATCTGTGTCCCCTAGTGCGTGTGCCCCTTGTGTTAAATTGCCTGTCTTTATCTACCCTATCAATTCCCTTCAGAATCTTGAATGTGGTGATCATGTCCCCCCTAACTCTTCTGTCTTCCAGCAAAGTGAGGTTTAATTCCCGTAGTCTCTCCTCGTAGCTCATACCTCTCAGCTCGGGTACTAGTCTGGTGGCAAACCTTTGAACCTGTACTCACCTAATTGTACTCACCTAATTGTGCTTGCGGGGGTTGAGCTTTGGCTCTTTGGTCCCGCCTCTCAACTGTCAATCAACTGGTGTACAGATTCCTGAGCCTACTGGGCTCTATCATATCTACACTTGAAACTGTGTATGGAGTCAGCCTCCACCACATCACTTCCTAATGCATTCCATTTGGCAACCACTCTGACACTAAAAAAGTTCTTTCTAATATCTCTGTGGCTCATTTGGGCACTCAGTTTCCACCTGTGTCCCCTTGTGCGTGTGCCCCTTGTGTTAAATAGCCTGTCTTTATCTACCCTATAAATTCCCTTCAGAATCTTAAATGTGGTGATCATGTCCCCCCTAACTCTTCTGTCTTCCAGCGAAGTGAGGTTTAATTCCCGTAGTCTCTCCTCGTAGCTCATACCTCTCAGCTCGGGCACTAGTCTGGTGGCAAACCTTTGAACCTTTTCCAGTTTAGTCTTATCCTTGACTAGATATGGACTCCATTCTGGGGCTGCATACTCCAGGATTGGCCTGACATATGTGGTATACAAAGTTCTGAATGATTCTTTACACAAGTTTCTGAATGCCGTTCGTATGTTGGCCAACCTGGCATATGCCGCTGATGTTATCCTCTTGATATGTGCTGCAGGAGACAGGTCTGGCGTGATATCAACCCCCAAGTCTTTTTCTTTCTCTGATTCCTGAAGAATTTCCTCTCCCAGATGATACCTTGTATCTGGCCTCCTGCTCCCTACACCTATCTTCATTACATTACATTTGGTTGGGTTAAACTCTAACAACCATTTGTTCGACCATTCCTTCAGCTTGTCTAGGTCTTCTTGAAGCCTCAAACAGTCCTCTTCTGTTTTAATCCTTCTCATAATTTTGGCATCGTCCGCAAACATGGAGAGAAATGAATCGATACCCTCCGGGAGATCATTTACATATATCAGAAACAAGATAGGACCGAATACAGAGCCCTGTGGGACTCCACTGGTGACTTCACGCCAATCGGAGGTCTCACCCCTTACCATAACTCTCTGCTTCCTATTGCTTAGGTACTCCCTTATCCACTGGAGCACCTTACCAGCTACACCAGCCTGTCTCTCCAGCTTATGTACCAGCCTCTTATGCGGTACTGTGTCAAAGGCTTTCCGACAGTCCAAGAAAATGCAGTCCGCCCAGCCCTCTCTTTCTTGCTTAATCTTTGTCACCTGATCGTAGAATTCTATCAAACCTGTAAGGCAAGATTTGCCCTCCCTGAACCCATGTTGGCGATTTGTCACGAAGTCTCTTCTCTCCAGATGTGTTACCAGGTTTTTTCTCACGATCTTCTCCATCACCTTGCATGGTATACAAGTCAAGGACACTGGCCTGTAGTTCAGTGCCTCTTGCCTGTCGCCCTTTTTGTATATTGGGACCACATTCGCTGTCTTCCATATTTCTGGTAGGTCTCCCGTCTCCAGTGACTTACTATACACTATGGAGAGTGGCAAGCAAAGTGCCTCTGCACACTCTTTCAGTATCCAAGGTGAGATCCCGTCTGGCCCAACAACCTTCCTAACATCCAGATCCAGCAGGTGTCTCTTTACCTCCTCTCTCGTAATTTCGAACTCTTCCAAGGCCGCCTGATTTACCTCCCTTTCTCCTAGCACAGTGACCTCACCTTGTTCTATTGTGAAGACCTCCTGGAACCTCTTGTTGAGTTCTTCACACACCTCTTTGTCATTCTGTGTGTGTGTGTGTGTGTGTGTGTGTGTGTGTGTGTGTGTGTGTGTGTGTGTGTGTGTGTGTGTGTGTGTGTGTACTCACCGTGTGTGTGTGTACTGGATCATGCAGTAGCTCTTGGCCCCGCCTTTCTATCCGCTGTTATCTTTTGCAATGACTTACCCAAGATAATTTTGTTACACACCCCCAGGAAGCAGCCCATAGCAGCTGTCTAACTCCCAGGTACCTATTTACTGCTAGGTGAACAGGAGCATCAGGGTGAAAGAAACTTTGCCCCCATTTGTTTCCGCCTCCACCGGGATCGAACCCGGAACCTCAGGACTACGAATCCCGAGCGCTGTCCACTCAGCCATCAGGCCTCTACGATAGGTGCCGAGAATGTCTCAAATATCTGTGTTTTATAATTACTGGAAATCTGGTTCACGCCCCGTGTAGGCTGCAAGCGATTAGGCCATCAATTAGGCCATCAACTAGGCCATCAATTAGGCCATCAATTAGGCCATCAAGTAGGCCATCAATTAGGCCATCAATTAGGCCATCAATTAGGCCATCAATTAGGCCATCAATTAGGCCATCAATTAGGCCATCAATTAGGCCATCAATTAGGCCATCAATTAGGCCATCAATTAGGCATCAATTAGGTCATCAATTAGGCCATCAATTAGTCCATCAATTAGGCCATCAATTAGGTCATCAATTAGGCCATCAATTAGGTCATCAATTAGGCCATCAATTACTTCATCAATTAGGTCATCAATTAGGCCATCAATTAGTTCATCAATTAGGTCATCAATTAGGTCATCAATTAGGCCATCAATTAGGTCATCAATTAGGCCATCAATTAGGCCATCAATTAGGCCATCATTAGGCCATCAATTAGGTCATCAATTAGGCCATCAATTAGGCCATCAATTAGGCCATCAATTAGGCCATCAATTAGGCCATCAATTAGGCCATCAATTAGGCCATCAATTAGGTCATCAATTAGGCCATCAATTATGTCGGAAAATCCGACACCATTTAATATTACATACAATTGCAGATAATGCTGCTGCTGTTGTATAAACAAGTTACCCATAGAAATGTAACTTGTAGTGGAGTTTCCGTCTATAGAAAACGGGATATCATAGCCACATACTATTATAATTCACCAGCTATTGTGTTGGAATTATTCTTAAATACATTAGTCTTTGGACTTTTACCATCATAAAAACATCTCATTTTAACTAAATTAATTATCAATATCAAAATAGAGTAAATGTGACCCTTCTATTCAGTTACTGTCATCTCTACAAAGTGGGAGGCGTCAGTAGGGAGTAGGGTGTGGTCAGGGATTGTCGGTGTCACCTCTGAGACGCGTGGAGTAAACAGCTCCTATCATTTCTGGACAATGTCGGCCAGTAGCGTCAATAGTATGGAGTGTCAGCCATTATTTAAGACCACAGAGTCGTGGAGCGAGTAACAGCTCCTATAAATTCTCTTGGACGAAGTGTGACGAAGATCAGAGTAGTGGTCTTCCATCATCAACACGCTGTCAACAAATACAAGGGAAGTGTCTTTCCGAAACCCGTTTATCTAATCATTTTTGGCCATTAATGTTAGGTAGATATTATTGGGCAACCGGTTAGAACACGAATGATCGACTCAAAAAAGGTAATTAAGCCTTGGTCTTTATGGTTCAAGTACAGTGTTTTCTCTGATATAGCTGTCATATATTAGGATTCTGGCTTTATAAGCTAGCGCCCTTTGACAGGTACAAGACGATGAAGCATGCTTTGTGCATCAGTTACCAGGGTGATGGAAGCTACCTCACACGAGGAAAATTTGGTGTCTACATCCTAGTTTTACCTGGTGGACTAAGGCCTGCTGTACCATAAGATAAGGAACCTCTTTAATGTTTAACAATATATGTAGTTTAATACTGTAGTTTAATTGGCTGCATATATATAAATTCTATTAACCCCCCCCTAATGTGTATGAATCGATTTGTGAGATTATTGCAGAAATACAGTCCACTCAACATTATACAAATTGCTATCAAAGTATATAAATTAACGTAAATATAAATTCTATATAAATTCATATAAATTAAATATATATAAATCTCACAGGTCGGTTCCCACATTATTTGGTCCTTCGAACCGGATGACGGACTATTTGGTCCTATGAACCCACATTATTGGTCATCTTCGAGTCGGATGACAGATTATTTGGTCATCTTAGTACCGGATGAACCAGTTAACCAGTGGATTCATTAAATATACTAGTGCAGTGTCAACAATACAAAGCCAGTCAAAGACCGGCGGCGTTGCCTTGAGCGAGCGAGCTCAGGAGCCCCTCAAGCCCAGTTCAGCCTTACTCAGCGGTTTCACGGCAACCCTCCGATTTGGTGGGTTCTTATTCAGTGGAATGACAGCGCTAATATTGAAGCCAGCCAAATTAGTGGCTGTGTCCTCACGAGATTGTTCACGGAGTTCGTGGTGTTAAATTTCGCGAGAGAGATTATCCGCGAATTTTGTGATGTTAATTTCGCGAGGTCAATTATATTTAATACTTCTTGATAATATTAGATGTTTCATAGAGGCTATTAAGAGGCTATCATCAATAATTGTGTATATTATTTCTCCAAAATAGAGAATTATTTAATATATATTGCACTAGTTAAATATTTACTAATTGCCAACCCACAACAGGGTAGGATATTACCATTGACTAGTTGAACTATTTATTGTTCATCCTAGTTCCATTATTACCATAGTCTAGTTGTACTATATTAAACAACCTAGCACCATTAATGAATGGTGCAGACCCTATTTTGGGTGTAATTTTTATCAACTCGAGTTGAGTTGTATATATATAATAATTTACTTAAGATCATTACACCTTTGAGTGATTAATTAGTGTCTATACCATCCTAGGGTGATTTTGAGGAGCTAACCTAAAGGTACTTCCATGACACTGGTTTATCACTCAAATCATTAGTGTGTAAGATTGTATATATATAATGTGTATTAATTTTAAGAGCTAACCTCTAGTAGAGGTAGGATTATCGCCTAGTGAGTGCAGAATTTACCCTAGGCTACCATCAGTACTTGCTCACAATTTATGAGCCAGTGGTGCCCAATTAACAAGTCACCATGACTAATCCACAGAAAGCAAAGCGTGCTTTAGTAGCAAGTAAACGTCAACTGACAAGAGATCTCGACCAATATGAACAGTTGTTATATGAGCCTGTAATTAATTATCGTCGGTTGAAAATTCCACTATTGCAGATTCAAACCAAATTACATATATTGAAAGCAAATAGGAAATCTTACCAACATCATGTCCACGACGACGACGACATAGTAGTTGAAGATGTGGAACCATTCCTGTCTGACCTAGCACAATATGAAGAAGAAACTCAAGTCAGGTTGGAGCATTTACACAGGATAATTGAATCAGAACAAATAGCAAGTACATCAAATATAGTAGATAATGTTATGGATAATCTGGATCTTTTTGAGAATAAATGTCAAGCCAGATTATATCCTTTAATCAACAAAGATAAAGCTTCACCCACTACAGCTTCACCCAATATTATAACACCAGAAATTAAACAGTTCTCAGACAATTTATCCACAGTCTCTGTGGATTCTGAAAACCCAATACCTGAGGCTACTAAGTTAACATGCCTCCAAACTGAAATTAGAGGTGAAGCTGAACCAGTAGTAGAAAATGTAAATGAAAATAACGACAGCACTAATGTCCCAGTGCAGCTTCTTAGGGATAATGCTGGCAATGAGAAAACTGTCATACATCTAGTACTACAATTGCTGGATTTACCTCAACCTGATCAGACTGCTGACTCATTACAATCCTTCAGCATGGAGTTTGAGTCACTACTAAGAACATTCAGTCTTAAGGTTGATATAACTACTAGTGAATGGATAACCAAAGTAGTCCTTCAACGAAAATTGTCCAGCGATATACTAGATGAATTATACCCACAAGAACATAACACCATCCTGACAGTACAGGACATCACTGAAGGTTTACATTCCATCATAAACAAACGACGAGCAAATGAGGAAGTTAAAGCCTCATGCAAGCCTTCATAAATAGAAAATAATAGTCAATTAAAGGGTAAAACAACTACCCCAAATAAACATCAGTCAATTACTTTAACATCAAGTTGCAGAAAATCTGGCAATGCAGCAGAATCCTCCAAGCCTACTGTTACTAGTTCACCCAAACCGGTAACTTCCAAACGTGCAGTAGGCTGGGGGACATGTATGTTCTGCAAAAAGAAACATTCAACATACGGTTGTGCTAATTATCCAACCAGAGACACTCGTATTGAGCGACTCCAGGAATTAGGGAGATGTTCAAGGTGTCTCAAGTCACACAACATAGACTATTGTGATACCCAATTCAACACCTGCAACAGGTGTAGAAGAGGTAGGCACCATGCAGCACTGTGCAAACATACGAAATTAACGTATTCAAGACCCAAGGTGGAAGATAGCATTCCCACCACAGTTCAGTACTGCAAGGTGCAACAAACAAAGAGTGTCCAATCGGCAAAGTCTAAAGGTAATACAACTTTGCCTACTGCCAAAATTACCATCCTGAATAAGAGGGCCAAGGTCCATACCCGTGGGTTGTTTGACCAAGGGTCCCAGAGGACATTGTTACTAAAAGGTTGGCAGATGAACTACAATTAAGGCCTGTAGCCCAGACGACAATGAACATCTCAGGGTTTATAACAGATGCAGGACCTAAAGTCTACCAGGTGGTACAACCATCAGTACGTTTAGGCAGATACGTCTGTCAAGTTCAAGCCATTGTGGTGGACAAAATACCAGTAGACCTACAAGTTCAAGGTCTGAGAGCAACAGCCAAATTCCTGAGAAATAGAGGAATAAAATTGGCAGATAATATTAAGTCTGATCACCTCACTAACTTCGATCTCCTTGTAGGGACAGACTACTACCATCGATTCATTGGTAGCCCTACTAAATATCAGGGCATAACCATGCTAAATTCTGCAGGAGGCAAATTACTCTCAGGACCAGTATCAAGCCTGAGGAGACCTATGCCTGCAGATAAACAATACCAATAGAAATCTAAATTTGTCAGCTGATTATATTTCTCCAGTAGCATTATACTAAGGAGATTACAGCTGACTATAGCAACAGAGGTTGATGTTAATATCATCATTTAAAGCTGAAGATGAGTTCATGGGGCTTCAGTGGCAAATCAGTGAACAGTAGCCTAAACAGCTACAAGTCACAGCAACCAATGTCACTGAACCCACTGCCGTCTCAGAACCATACTTAGCTTTAGTGATGGGCTATTCAATCCTCTGAATCAATTAACTAAATTAAACCCAAATAAATCTGACGACTGATTGTGATACATTTATTATTTAATCAAGATGTATTCCATGGGCCTCAGTGTATATATATCAGTGACCAGTTACCTGAACAAACTTCAAGTTATATCTAATGTCACTGATCTCACTGCAGTCCCTGAATCATACTTGACTGTAGTACTTGATCACATTCAGTCTTCTGGGTTAAATAATAAGTATTTAGGCTTGAATTTTAGCCTTTCAAGAGTTAACAGGGAAATGAAATCGCATTAGACTTCTAACCCCTACAACTCGAGTACGGGACATCCGTCCAGTACGAACAGACGCACAAATGTGTGATTACTAACTACTAACATCAAATTAATCTAATAATTCGAAGGAGGAGTATCGGTGTTCGTCTGTTCTAAAGAGAACTTCGACCCGTGAGCAGCCCCCGGGGAATTATGTCGGAAAATCCGACACCATTTAATAATATCACATTCAACATGCAGAAATATTGCTGCTGCTGTTGTATAAACAAGTTACCCATAGAAATGTAGCTTGTAGTGGAGTTTCTGTCTATAGAAAACGGGATATCATAGCCACATACTATTATAATTCACCAGCTATTGTGTTGAAATTATTCTTAAATACATTAGTCTTTGGACTTTTACCATCATAAAAACATCTTATTTTAATTAATTTAATTATCAATATCAAAATAGAGTAAATGTGACCCTTCTATCAAATTACTGGCATCTCTACAAAGTGAGGGAGGCGTCAGGAAGGAGAAGGGGTCAGCCATTGTTGTTATTAAGACCACAGAGGCGCACGGGAGTAAACGACTCCTGTTAATTTCTCTTGGACGAAGTGTTATGGGAACCAAAGGTCTACCATTATCAACACGCAGTCAACAATAAACAAGCTAAGTGTTCTGCCGAAACCTGTATATCTAATCATTTTTGGCCATTAATGTCAGTAGATGGGGTGAGCCGGTTAGAATACGAGATCGCCTCAAACTAAAGGCAATTAAGCCTTGGTCTTTATTTGGTTCAAGTACAGTGTTTTCTCTGATATAACTGTCATTTAGGATTCTGGCTTTATAGCAAGCGCCCTTTGACAGGTACAAGACGAGGAAGCATGCTAAATTTGTGTATCAGTTACCAGGGTGATGGAAGCTACCTCACACGAGGCAAATTTGGTGTCTACATCCTAGTTTTACCTGGTGGACTAAGCCTGCTGTACAATAAGATAATAAGGAACCTCTTTAATGTTTAACAATATATGTAGTTTAATACTGTAGTTTAATTAGCTGCATAAATATAAATTCAATATAACCCCCCCTAATGTGTATGAATCGATTTGTGAGATTATTGCAGAAATACAGTCCACTCAACATTATACAAATTGCTATCGAAGTATATAAATTAACGTAAATATAAATTCTATATAAATTCATATAAATTAAATATATATAAATCTCACAGGTCGGTTCCCACAGGACATAAGCTTTGGACGTTTCGCATATGTGTACGTGTTCACTATTAAAATGACAATATACTGCAATTAATAATTAAAATCTTAACAGGCATATAGTTATTAAATGAAGTTTAGTGATGTGGTGGACATAATCCTGGCTTGGTAAGGACGCCGCCCGCCATCGTAAACACCACCCCCCCCCTTAACCCCGTCCCCGGCAAACACAACTTTATTTATTTATTTATTTATTTATTCATATACAAGAAGGTACATTGGGAATGTGAGAATATATAATATGGTAATTACAATCTTGTAAAGCCACTAGTACGCGCAGCGTTTCGGGCAGGACCTAGATTCAGGAAGCTCCGTGTATTTCTTCGTAAGTGGGTTTGCTACGAAAGGTTCCTAAGTGTGCCCTAAGAAGATGCTTAGGTGCAATTCAATAACGTCCACTTAGGAAGAAATTTGTTGGTTCACCTGCGTGCTGATAGAGGTCACTACTGTGTTTCGTTTGGCCAATCAGAGAGCAGCAACATTCTTCATATTGAAGATTTAGCGCTGGCTTATCGGAGCTCTACTGCCTCCTATTTACGTCGAATTTTCTTATAAAATTAGTATATTTCGAAGTAAAACAATGTTTTTTTCAACTTCTACAACCAGCACCGACATTGTAGTAAACAAATATGTTACATTTGTTGTTTACCAAATATGTTACATGTGTTGTGGTGTGTGTGTGGTCGAGGGAGGGGGAAGACGCATCGTGCGCGCTCCGTCAAAATCGTGACATTAACCGGGATTTCTTAAGTCTACTGCCATGGATTACTGATTAGAGACATAACAAAGTGCATAGTGACCCGCTGGAAAATTGGAAAATAGTCATTAACAATAGAACTTTGCGTTAACTAGGGAATAAACGGGAGACCACATGTGAGCCAGTGCACGAGGCTTTGTGTACATGCGTGTATGAGAAAAAAATAGTAAACGGTGATTCGTGGAACAGTGAAGTGGAACGGGTACCACAACAACATATAAGTTGGAAGTGAAGGAAAATCGTGCATAGAATATTATAAATATAGAATACTAGAAATATAGAATAGTGGCAAGAGGCGGCAACAGTGGTTACAAATCGAGTAACTGGAAACTGGTGACATCTACCTGGGGCAACAAGAGGTCACCTGCACGACCGGGGATCAGCTTCGCCACCCTATGCTAAGTACCTGCTATATACTTTGAACAAAACAACATACATAATATTACAAATATACGGTATACATATAATATTATAAATATTAAACATATAAATATATATACATATAATTTTATAAAGAGTTAAAAGGACTGACATCAACAAGTGATCCATACAGTGAAGCACAAATACAATACAATACATCAGACAATGGAGAGGTGTGGCGAGTGTTCGGGAGCACTAGGAAAACATAATGTAGGCGTTAAGTGTTGCATTTGTATAAGATTCCACCTGGGATGTACAGAAGTATCTCCAGGATGCACAAAAAGGCAAGGAGTTTTCTGGGTTTGCACCCTCTCCCCATCCGGCCCGTTGGCGTCGTGAGAGGGCTTAGTAGACGGCTGCCGGAGTGTGATGCTCCGTGGGACAGTCCTCTGTCCTTTTATGGCCTTGCACTCCTGCTGCTGTCTTTTCTAATTGTGCCGGTTCGCTTTTCCTTTTCCTTATGTTTCGTTTTTCTCCCCCCTCTTCTCCTATCTGCTTGTCGTTTCCTGCCGACCTGTCGCTTGTTTTGGATTATTCCTTTGGACTTCTTCTATTTTGACGCCCGGGTGCTTGAGGAGGCATACTCTTGCACCCGTAGAACTGTAGTACCCAACGTCTCGAGCGAGGGGAACCTTTTATTGTCAATCCCCCTTTCGTCGCTGAACCCGATCTCGACGGACTGACGGTTCTTAAGGTGGCGTTTGTGGGGCGTATACTCACGACGCACCCCTAGGGGGCCCCGGCACGATCGGCAATAGCTTCCTGTTGGGTGTCCTGCCTCTAATTGTGGCTCCATGGTGGGTATGGGGGCACATTCGTGGATGAATGTCTTTTTTCGTCTCTATGGCTATGAATGTTTCTGTTGTACCCTCTCAGGCTCGTGGGGTGGGCGACCAAGCCCCCGAGTCGGTCTGTATTGGAAGACCAGGCTCTGTAGCCTCCGCTGCATTGGGCCCCGACCTTGCTCCTCCTTTGGCCTCTCTGACTCCTCCCCTCGGCTCCCCTCCCTCTGTGGTTGGGTCGAGCCCCAAGCCCCCAGTGGTGACTACCTCATCCCCTGGCGCGGCTCCATCTCTAGTTGTCACTACTGCGCCTTTTAACCCCTCTCTCTCTGGGGGTTCTCACCGCCGTCCTCGTCACGGCCGCCCTCGTTCGATTCCTTCCCGTTCTGATACCTTTCAAGCCTTGTTTGGTCCCGCTTCGTGGGCCAAATATTTTGATCTCCTCCCTCTTGATTCTGCGCCTCTTGATGATTTCTCCCTCCATCGCCATCTCGTTGATTCCGTGGATGCCTCTATTACTTTCAACCCCACTCGTCTTGGTACTCGTGTGGTTGCTGCTCCTTCTCAGGATGCTGCATCCCGCTTGGCTGCCTTATCCTGCCTTGGCGAGACCCCTGTTCGGGTCTCGAAGAACGCTCAGTTGAATGCCAGTGTTGGCACTATTCTGCTCCCGCCCCATGTTGCGACCGTGTTCGGGATCTGCGAGACTGCCACGACGATATTCGACATATCCTTACTGCCCAGGGCCATTCTATTCTCCAAGTGGACACGTTTACTCGTCCCCCGCGTGGTAGTCGCCGTCAACCCCTTCGGGTTGTGAAGATTACCTTTGATGGTAGGACCCTTCCGCCCTCCGTTATTCTTGCTGGTGCCAGGTGCTCTGTCCAGGAGTACATTCCTTCTCCTCGGCTCTGTAACAAGTGCTGGAGGTTTGGGCATGGTGCCCTCCGCTGCTCTGGGACTGTCTCTCTCTGTCCTTTGTGTGGTGGCGAAGGTCACTCTAAGTCAGAGTGCACTTCTCCCCAGGCTCGTTGCCTCAACTGCGGTGAGGCACATCCTACCTTCTCCCGTGCGTGTGTCCATTACAAGCTTGAGGCAGCCGTCCTCAGCTTGAAGCACCGGGAGCGCTTATCTTTTCCTGAGGCGAGGCGTCAGGTTCGCCGGCTCCCGCCTTATGCTAATATCTCTTATGCTCGCGTGTTGCGCTCTTCTTCTCCTCGTCCTTCCCACCTTCCTCAAACTCACAACCGTTTCCGGGCTTTGGACCCTGATGCACCCACTGCCTCCTCCTCTGTTCCTTTGAGTTCTGTCCCGAAGGGTCCCCCTCCTGGTCCTCTGTCTGGAGTTCCCCTTCTTTCTACCCGGTCTGTCGTGTCTCCTGTGTCTTCTTCCTCGTCTCCCGATCCTCCTTCCCATCCTTCTCCTCCATCTCTTGACTCTCCCCACCGCCTGTTGGTGCAGGCGGATGTCCATCGCTCTCCTCACGGCCATCATGTGTGCTCTCGTTCGGCTTCTCCTGTTGAGACACTGGAATCCGTTGCCCGGTACGTAGTTGCTGGGACACCGGTCTCTTTAAGCCAGAAGCGTAAGCCTGGCTCCTCTCCTTCCTCCTCCCCGGCGGGTAAGAAGGCCTCGCTTTCTTCCTCGACCCCTACTACTGGCTCTATTGCTCCTTCCCCTCCCATTTCTGTGGTTGCTCCCCCTGTTCCTGCTATGGAGGTTTCTTTGGCCCCTGCTTCCCTTTCAGTTGCTGCCCTTCCTGCGGTGCACTCCCCTCTTTCTACTCCCCCTCTTCCTGCTGCTGTCCTTGACTGCTCCTCTCCGTTGTCTCCTCCTCTTCTTCCTCCTCCTCCGGACCCCGCCCACCCACCTCTGGTCTGTTCTCCCGCTTCCTTCCCTCCGTCTTTGCTCAGTTTACCCATGCCCCCTAACCCTGACTTTGCTGACCCTGATCCCGACCCTGATATTCTTTAACGTGTTATGTTGCTCTTTCGCCTTTGTTTCTTCATTGTTTTCTGTTGTTGTCCTTTCTCTTCTCGTCGTTGTATATTCTTCAATGGAACGTTCGAGGTTATTACGCCAATTTCCTCGAACTCCAACTTCTGATTTCGCGGTTTTCGCCCCTTTGTGTCTGTCTCCAGGAGCCGATGCTTGGTGCTCGTCCTGGTCGTTTTCGTGGCTATTCCTTTCTCTCCCCCCCCCCCAGCCATTGCTGGGGCTCATAATTCTTCTGCTCTCTTGATTCGTACTGATGTTCCCTTTGTTCCTTTACTTTTTCCTTCGCCTCTCCACTGTTCGGCTGCTCGTATCTTTGTAGGGAAATGGTACACAGTTTGTTCCATTTATCTTCCCCCGAGTGTCCCACTTTCTCTTCTTGATTTGAAACACCTCCTGGACTCCTTGCCGGAGCCTGTGCTCCTGCTGGGTGACTTCAATTGTCGTCACTCTCTTTGGGGTGATGTTCTGACGAATACCCGAGGTCGCCTTCTTGACCCATTTCTCCTCTCTTCTTCCCTGTCTCTTCTGAATTCTGGTGAGCCCACTCATTTGGACTCTCGGACTCGCACCCTTTCCTGTCTTGATCTTTCTCTCTGCTCTTCTTCTCTTTACCTAGATTTCACGTGGCAGGTTCTCGATGACCTCCATGGCAGTGATCATTTCCCTATCCTTGTTTCCTTTTTCTCTTTTCGCCCTTCCCTCTCTTTTCCTAGGTGGCAGTTTGCTAAAGCAGACTGGAACCTCTTTACCCTCAGTGCTGCTCTCTCTGACCTTTCCCTTCTGCCTCTCCCTCGCGCTCTCCTCCTTTTTCATGACACTGTCATCGACGCTGCCCTCCGCTCTATTCCTCGCTCTTCCTCTCGGGGTCCACGGAAGTGTGTTCCCTGGTGGACTGCGGACTGTGCTCGAGCTGTTCGCTGTAAGCGTGCAGCCTGGAAAAGGCACCGCCGTCGGCAGACGACCGATTCTTTTCTTTTCTTTCGGAAAGCGAGTGCGGTGGCCCGTAGGGCCATCCGTGCGGCTAAACGTGATTGTTGGACTTATGTCTCCACAATTACGTCCGAAACTCCCCTGCCACAGATCTGGAAGCGTATCCGCAAGATAGCGGGTAAGTTCGTTCCCGATGTTTCCCCGGTCCTTCACCTCCGTGGTACTCTTGTGGCGGACCCGTTGCAGGTTGCTACTGAACTGGGTTCTCACTTTTCTTCTGTTAGCTCTGGTCTTCATCTTTCCTAATCTTTCCTTCTTCGTAAACCTGCCCTTGAGTCTCGTCCTTTAGATTTCTGCACTCGTCTTCGACTTTCCTATAATGATCCCTTCTCTCTCTCTGAACTTCGTTCTGCCCTGGCCCTCTGCGGTTCTACGGCGGCGGGCTCCGATGGTATTCATTATGAGATGCTTCGCCATCTCCCTCCGTGCACGTCTCAGTATTTACTGAGTCTGTATAATCGGATCTGGGAGTCGTCGTCCGTCCCTGAGGACTGGCTCGATGCCGTTGTCCTCCCTGTTCGCAAACCAGGGTCTCTGGGTACTTCCCCTAAGGACTTTCGCCCTATTGCCCTCACCAGTTGTGTCTGCAAACTCTTTGAACGTATGGTTAACGTTCGTCTGATGTGGTTCCTGGAACACCATCACCTCCTCTCCCCTTCTCAATTTGGTTTCCGCAAGTGCCGCAGCACGACAGATGTCCTGGTGAACTTGGAGGTCTATATTCGTACTGCTTTTGCTGCGAAGACCTCCGTTGTTGCCGTCCTTTTTGACCTTGAAAAGGCTTACGACACCACTTGGCGTTATCATATTCTATCCCAGCTTCATTCTTTTGGCCTTCGTGGTCATCTCCCTCTCTTTCTCCGCAGCTTCCTCTCTCGTCGTTCCTTTCGGGTGCGCCTTGGTACCGCTCTCTCTGCCTCTTTTCAGCAATACGAGGGTGTGCCCCAGGGTAGTGTTCTGAGCACTACTCTCTTTCTGGTTGCCCTCAATGGTCTTCTTTCCTCTCTTCCTTCAGGTGTCTTCTCCGCTCTCTATGTCGATGATCTTACCCTTTGCTGTCAGGGTGATGATTCACCTTTCCTTCAGCGCCGGCTTCAACTTGCGATTGATGCCGTGTCGTCTTGGGCCACTGATCATGGCTTTAAGTTCTCTACTTCTAAGACTTGTGCCATGTCTTTTACTCGGAAACGGGTCATTCTTCGTCCCTCTTTGTCACTTTATGGACATCCCATTGAGTACAAAGATTCCGCGAAGCTTTTGGGGTTATTCCTTGACACTCGTTTGTCTTGGTCTCCCCATATCTCTTACCTCCGTGTTGAGTGCTCTAAGGCCCTTACCCTCCTTCGAGTGTTGTCCCATACCTCTTGGGGAGCGGATAGGCGCACTCTCCTTGCTTTGCATTCCTCTCTCGTCCTGTCTAAGCTCGATTATGGTTGCCCTGCTTACTCTTCTGCTTCTCCTTCTGCTCTTCGCCGTCTTGATGCTTTGCACCATACTGGGCTGCGCCTCAGTTCTGGTGCCTTTCGTTCGACTCCCGTCCTTAGCTTGTATGTTGACACTGGCTTCCTATCTCTCCAGGACCGCCGTGATCGCTACTGTCTTCGCTATCTTGCGCGGTCCTTGCAACATCCTTCCTCTCGCCTCTGTCGTGCTTTAACTTTTACCCCTCCTGTAGTTCCTGTTCCTCTTCACCACCTCCCTCTTTCTGTCCGGTTATCTCGCTTACAGGATTCTCTTTCCATTCGGGTTTCTAATGTTTCTCCTCGTGTTGTTCCTTCTTTGCCCCCGTGGAGAGTCCCCCTTCCGCAGTTTTGTACATCCTTGACCCGCGTCACTAAAGCTTTTACCTCTCCTACAGTTCTAAAACGCCTTTTTCTTGAACACTTTTCTTCTCACTCTCGCTCCGTTTCTGTCTTCACTGATGGGTCTAAGTCTGCGGATGGTGTTGGCTACTCTGTTGTTTTTCCTGATCGCACTTATATGTGTCGCTTACCTCCGGAAACTAGCATCTTTACGGCGGAGCTTTACGCTATTCTCTATGCTCTTCGTCTCCTGCTTTCTCGTTGTCAGTCTTCCTTTGTGGTAGTTGTTGACTCTCGTAGTGCCCTCATGGCGCTCGGGTCCTTTAATCCGGTTCATCCAGTAGTTGTCGAGATCCAGCATTGGCTGTTTCTTGTTCACAGTAAGTTTAAGTCGGTTGAGTTTTGTTGGGTTCCCAGCCATATTGGCGTGTCTTTCAATGAGCGTGCGGATGCTGCCGCCAAGGAAGCTGTCCGCTCTTGTCCCATCTCTCGTAAAGGTATTCCATATTCCGACTTTTACCCGGTTATCCATTCCTCCATCCTTACCCGTTGGCAGGCTTCTTGGTCGTCTGTTGCTGGTAACAAACTCCGTACTCTGAAAGGTTGTGTTTCCTCGTGGCCGTCCTCCTATCACCGTAACCGGCGATGGGAAACTGCTCTGGCGAGGTTGCGTATTGGCCATACTCGCTTCACCCATGGTCACTTGATGGAGCGCCGCCCTGCTCCTTATTGTCCTAATTGCATTGTCCCTCTTACGGTCGTGCATGTCCTTCTTGAATGTCCTGACTTCCAGGACGAGCGTGTGTCTTGCTTTCCGACCGCCCCTCGCGTTCACCTGTCCCTCGATAGAATTCTTGGTGACTCTGATACTTTTGATATCGTTCGCCTTATGCATTTTTGTTCTCGTATTGGCATCCTTGGTGATATTTAGCGCCCTCTGATTATTCCGCACATTTGATGGTGCTACATAGCCTTCCCGGTTTGGTGCCTTCTTTTGATAATTACTTACTTACTTCTAGGTTTGCAAGAATGACAGATTAATGTTAGAGAACATAACTACACTGATGAAAAACATTCCCGAGTCACAGAGATTGCCATTCACAGATAAGCTACCAGTGATATATGCGGACTGGGAAAAGACAACATTGGTTAACGACCAAAACCCAGGAACAGATAGTTTAGAGAACCGCAGCAGTAATGTGGAGGAAGAGGGTATTGTAGTACATAATAACAGCAATATTGCAGAGCCAGGTAATATAAACGATGAGAGCAACAGTGAGACAGAGTGCATAAATGAAGGAATTGGGACGAAAAGCGGAGATGGCCCCAATAAAGAGGTAGACAAGACAGACACAGATATAAATACCTTGAAAAACGAAAAACCGGAACACATTTGCAAATTCTACGCTAAAGGAACATGCAAATATGGAAAATTAGGAACAAAATGCCATTTTCTGCATCCTCGAAAATGCAGGAACATGTTGGGGAGGGGTACATGCCGTTTTGGAACAGGGTGTTGATACTTCCACCCCAAATTATGTCAATCTTCAATTAGGGACAAAAAATGCTACAATCTTCAGTGTCCGGAATTCCACGTGAGAGGTACACAGCGTTATAGACGGGAA
>WNGS01164871.1:0-10025 GCA_020271785.1 Procambarus virginalis
CATTAGTGAGGAGAGGACAGTGTGTGTTGTAGAGACTTACAGTTTGCAAGACAAAGATGTCGGCTAATGTATTTATATCATGTGTATTGTTGAGTTCAGATTCCCAGTTTATATTGTGAAGATCATTTATGAGGTTCCCTATTACTGGATCACTGTGTAGTCTTAAGGCAAGTTTATTGGTAACTGATGTTATGTCTGTGATTGTTGAGAGGAAGGTGGGATAGTGACCGGTTGTTCTGTGAGTGATTATACCAGGGGGCAAGGGGGGGGGGGCGGTTATATTAGTCCACATGTGGTCCAGGGTTGTAGCAGATGTTGGAGTAATTCGTGTGTGCTTGGTGACTGGGGAGATTAGCATACAGTTCATGGTATTTAGGAAGTATTCAACTTGGGGACTATTTTGTTAACAGTTGTCAATGTTGAAGTCACCTCCTAGGATGATGTAGTTTGTGTTAAGTTTGTTGTTTATGGTTAGGTTCCTCATATTATCAGAGACAGACTAGATTAATGTTCTATATATAATAACTATATTGCTATAGTTATTAATAAATAACTGTAGCAGAAAAAACAAATATAATAGGAACAAGGTAATGATGAAATAAGAATTATTTTAATTAGGCAAGTTGAACACAGATGACAAGTAAAATTAAGGATTCAATAAAGATTGAATTACAAACGTTACTAACATTACACACACAAACCACAATAGTGTGATGAATCAAATGAACTAATCCATAGTGACCTTCCCGTCCCAAATCCTTATCCTGACACCTTCCCAGTGTTAGTCGTATTGCCTTAGTACTTTCCCTTGATAATTCCCTTCCCTCTAATCCCTTTCTATTTCCAAAATATCTGTCTACAAACGCCCTTGACATAGAATTTGCAGTTGTCTGTCTCTCTTTACAGATGTGTGTTGTACTGTCTACATCTATGGAACTGTCAGTGCTGTCTGTTACACTGTCTCGTCTACTGTCATCCATACTCCAGTACACTGAATAACAGTTTACACCTGACTGTCTAGTTCACTGTCCACCATCACTGTAGCCTGGCCCGTCTAGTTCACTGTCCACCCTCACTGTAGCCTGGCCCGTCTAGTTCACTGTCCACCCTCACTGTAGCCTGGCCCGTCTAGTTCACTGTCCACCCTCACTGTAGCCTGGCCCGTCTAGTTCACTGTCCACCCTCACTGTAGCCTGGCCCGTCTAGTTCACTGTCCACCCTCACTGTAGCCTGGCCCGTCTAGTTCACTGTCCACCCTCTCTGTAGCCTGGCCCGTCTAGTTCACTGTCACCCTCACTGTAGCCTGGCCCGTCTAGTTCACTGTCACCCTCACTGTAGCCTGGCCCGTCTAGTTCACTGTCACCCTCACTGTAGCCTGGCCCGTCTAGTTCACTGTCACCCTCACTGTAGCCTGGCCCGTCTAGTTCACTGTCACCCTCACTGTAGCCTGGCCCGTCTAGTTCACTGTCACCCTCACTGTAGCCTGGCCCGTCTAGTTCACTGTCACCCTCACTGTAGCCTGGCCCGTCTAGTTCACTGTCACCCTCACTGTAGCCTGGCCCGTCTAGTTCACTGTCACCCTCACTGTAGCCTGGCCCGTCTTCCAACATTACTCCCGCCGTACTCTCCCTCAATGGCTGCTAGGCTTTCAGCCAAGGAATTTTTTTCAGTGAATGAATACATTTTTGAATGGATGTGTGATGTGTAGCTGCCTGTTATCGTGTGTGTGAGTGTGTAATTGCTATGTGTTTTGCCTCTCATTCTCATGTACGTGATTGCTGTCATGTTTACTCGCAGGATTTTGATGTTGGGAAATGTATGGTGGAGTTCCTGATATGTATTTTGTGTGATCTATGTATCTGAATCATTTCGTGTTTCTTATTTTCTTTGTAAATATTGTTATTTTACAGATAAACAAACACACACACACTCATCAGTTCTATCACGCATTAATCTGGCCTCACACACAAGTGTTACTTACACCTTGAGGAGCTGAGGCAGTCACGGATGACAAGGAGTCGCTGCCAATCACCGCGCCAACTATGATACATATACTCGTTTGAGTGCAAGGTGTAATGACAGAACAGTTCTGTCTGTAGAGTGGAGGCGCAGATATAGAGGCGCCTACACTCACGACAGGACCCGTCTCTGTCTGTCACAACACCTACACTCCCGCCGGCACCAGTGGAGAAGTGTGGACACCATCACGGTATGTGCTGTGGCACTGCAACGAGCAACGTCAGCCCGTTGTAGTGCCTTAAGTGTGGCTTAAGGCACTGCACGATGCTTCACAGGGAGGGGGGGGGGGGGGGGACGCAGTAATATGGTGAGCGCCGGTATTGTCTCTCTCCGTAGAGGTCATGCAGAGTTCACTTGGGGTGATGGTGACCCATTTGGAGTGATGGTGACCCCATTTGGAGTGATGGTGACCCATTTGGAGTGATGGTGACCCATTTGGAGTGATGGTGACCCATTTGGAGTGATGTCAAGAAAGAAGGCTTGGAGGTCCTCAGCGCAGGGGTGGGCGAGCCCCAGCCTCTTAATGACAATTAAGGTTTCAAATATTACAATTACTTACATATAATATTCAGTTCCTTCCTCCTGTTAAGTAATTTATTTACTTGTAGGGGGGCTAGTTGTACTCACCTAGTTGTGCTCACCTAGTTGTGCTTGTGGGGTAGAGCTCTGGCTCTTTGGTCCCGCCTCTCAACTGTCTATCATACAACTGTTTTTTGTCTGTCTGTCTGTCTGTGTGTGTGTGTGTCTGTCAGCCTGCAGCAATAATAACAGCAAGACGAGAGGGAAGGTACAATAGACCACATGGTAAGTGCCAGAGTGAAAATGAGGAGAATTAAAATTTCCGGCAGGGAGCCCCCCCCCCCCGGGGCACTGGTGTAGGGTTACATCCCATAATGGGTTTACGGACCCACGACGAAACTACGACGTTGCTACAACATTCGAGCAAGTATTAACACCTAACAAGTTGTAACAACCTATACTGCACGTTGTAGCAACGTTCTAATACGTCATAAAAACGTTATAACAAGACGTAACTACTTTACTACACGTTGTAACAAGCGGGAAATAAAGCCAGTTGGGCGGCCCGGTGATCGCCGCCTCCGGCCTACACTGTATATATTTACTATTTACAAGCCAGCTCTTAGCTCCTGGACCCCGCCTCTCTAATCTATCTATTTTTATTCTTTTGTATCTATTACAAATATTTATGTCACTGTGTCCGTGTATTTATTGTGTCTGTGTATACATTGTGTCCGTGTATACAATGTGTCCGTGTATATATTGTGTCCGTGTATATATTGTGTCTGTGTATACATTGTGTCCGTGTACATATTGTGTCCGTGTATACATTGTGTCTGTGTATATATTGTGTCTGTGTATACATTGTGTCTGTGTATATATTGTGTCTGTGTATACATTGTGTCCGTGTATATATTGTGTCTGTGTATACATTGTGTCTGTGTATATATTGTGTCTGTGTATACATTGTGTCCGTGTATATATTGTGTCCATGTATATATTGTGTCCGTGTATATATTGTGTCCGTGTATATATTGTGTCCGTGTATACATTGTGTCTGTGTATATATTGTGTCCATGTATATATTGTGTCCGTGTATATATTGTGTCTGTGTATACATTGTGTCCGTGTATATATTGTGTCCGTGTATACATTGTGTCTGTGTATATATTGTGTCCGTGTATTTATTGTGTCTGTGTATACATTGTGCCCGTGTATATATTGTGTCTGTGTATACATTGTGTCCGTGTATATATTGTGTCCGTGTATATATTGTGTCTGTGTATACATTGTGTCTGTGTATATATTGTGTCTGTGTATACATTGTGTCCGTGTATATATTGTGTCCATGTATATATTGTGTCCGTGTATATATTGTGTCCGTGTATATATTGTGTCCGTGTATACATTGTGTCTGTGTATATATTGTGTCCATGTATATATTGTGTCCGTGTATATATTGTGTCTGTGTATACATTGTGTCCGTGTATATATTGTGTCCGTGTATACATTGTGTCTGTGTATATATTGTGTCCGTGTATTTATTGTGTCTGTGTATACATTGTGTCCGTGTATATATTGTGTCTGTGTATACATTGTGTCCGTGTATATATTGTGTCCGTGTATATATTGTGTCTGTGTATACATTGTGTCTGTGTATATATTGTGTCTGTGTATACATTGTGTCCGTGTATATATTGTGTCCATGTATATATTGTGTCCGTGTATATATTGTGTCCGTGTATATATTGTGTCCGTGTATACATTGTGTCTGTGTATATATTGTGTCCATGTATATATTGTGTCCGTGTATATATTGTGTCTGTGTATACATTGTGTCCGTGTATATATTGTGTCCGTGTATACATTGTGTCTGTGTATATATTGTGTCCGTGTATTTATTGTGTCTGTGTATACATTGTGTCCGTGTATATATTGTGTCTGTGTATACATTGTGTCCGTGTATATATTGTGTCCGTGTATACATTGTGTCTGTGTATATATTGTGTCTGTGTATACATTGTGTCCGTGTATACCGTCTGATGACATTGTGTCTGTGTATATATTGTGTCCGTGTATATATTGTGTCTGTGTATATATTGTGTCCGTGTATATATTGTGTCTGTGTATATATTGTGTCCGTGTATACATTGTGTCTGTGTATATATTGTGTCCGTGTATATATTGTGTCCGTGTATATATTGTGTCCGTGTATATATTGTGTCCGTGTATATATTGTGTCTGTGTATATATTGTGTCCGTGTATATATTGTGTCCGTGTATACATTGTGTCTGTGTATATATTGTGTCCGTGTATACATTGTGTCCGTGTATATATTGTGTCCGTGTATATATTGTGTCTGTGTATATATTGTGTCCGTGTATACATTGTGTCCGTGTATACATTGTGTCCGTGTATACATTGTGTCTGTGTATATATTGTGTCTGTGTATATATTGTGTCTGTGTATATATTGTGTCTGTGTATATATTGTGTCTGTGTATATATTGTGTCTGTGTATACATTGTGTCCGTGTATATATTGTGTCTGTGTATATATTGTGTCCGTGTATACATTGTGTCCGTGTATATATTGTGTCCGTGTATATATTGTGTCTGTGTATATATTGTGTCTGTGTATACATTGTGTCCGTGTATATATTGTGTCCGTGTATACATTGTGTCTGTGTATATATTGTGTCCGTGTATATATTGTGTCTGTGTATATATTGTGTCTGTGTATATATTGTGTCCGTGTATACATTGTGTCCGTGTATATATTGTGTCCGTGTATATATTGTGTCCGTGTATATATTGTGTCTGTGTATATATTGTGTCTGTGTATATATTGTGTCCGTGTATACATTGTGTCCGTGTATATATTGTGTCCGTGTATATATTGTGTCCGTGTATATATTGTGTCCGTGTATACATTGTGTCTGTGTATATATTGTGTCCGTGTATACATTGTGTCTGTGTATATATTGTGTCCGTGTATACATTGTGTCCGTGTATATATTGTGTCCGTGTATATATTGTGTCCGTGTATATATTGTGTCCGTGTATATATTGTGTCCGTGTATATATTGTGTCCGTGTATATATTGTGTCCGTGTATATATTGTGTCCGTGTATACATTGTGTCTGTGTATATATTGTGTCCGTGTATACATTGTGTCTGTGTATATATTGTGTCCGTGTATACATTGTGTCCGTGTATATATTGTGTCCGTGTATATATTGTGTCCGTGTATATATTGTGTCTGCGTATGCATTGTGTCTGTGTATATATTGTGTCCGTGTATACATTGTGTCTGTGTATATATTGTGTCCGTGTATACATTGTGTCCGTGTATATATTGTGTCCGTGTATATATTGTGTCCGTGTATATATTGTGTCCGTGTATATATTGTGTCCGTGTATATATTGTGTCCGTGTATATATTGTGTCCGTGTATATATTGTGTCTGTGTATACATTGTGTCTGTGTATATATTGTGTCCGTGTATACATTGTGTCCGTGTATATATTGTGTCCGTGTATATATTGTGTCCGTGTATATATTGTGTCCGTGTATATATTGTGTCCGTGTATATATTGTGTCTGTGTATACATTGTGTCCGTGTATATATTGTGTCCGTGTATATATTGTGTCCGTGTATATATTGTGTCCGTGTATATATTGTGTCCGTGTATATATTGTGTCCGTGTATATATTGTGTCCGTGTATATATTGTGTCTGTGTATACATTGTGTCAGTGTATATATTGTGTCTGTGTATACATTGTGTCCGTGTATATATTGTGTCTGTGTATATATTGTGTCCGTGTAAATATTGTGTCTGTGTATATATTGTGTCTGTGTATATATTGTGTCCGTGTATATATTGTGTCTGTGTATATATTGTGTCCGTGTATATATTGTGTCTGTGTATATATTGTGTCTGTGTATATATTGTGTCTGTGTATATATTGTGTCTGTGTATATATTGTGTCTGTGTATATATTGTGTCTGTGTATATAGTGTCTGTGTATATATTGTGTCCGTGTATATATTGTGTCCGTGTATACATTGTGTCCGTGTATATATTGTGTCCGTGTATATATTGTGTCTGTGTATACATTGTGTCCGTGTATATATTGTGTCCGTGTATATATTGTGTCCGTGTATATATTGTGTCCGTGTATATATTGTGTCCGTGTATATATTGTGTCCGTGTATATATTGTGTCTGTGTATACATTGTGTCCGTGTATATATTGTGTCCGTGTATATATTGTGTCCGTGTATATATTGTGTCCGTGTATATATTGTGTCCGTGTATATATTGTGTCCGTGTATATATTGTGTCCGTGTATATATTGTGTCCGTGTATATATTGTGTCTGTGTATACATTGTGTCAGTGTATATATTGTGTCTGTGTATACATTGTGTCCGTGTATATATTGTGTCTGTGTATATATTGTGTCCGTGTAAATATTGTGTCTGTGTATATATTGTGTCTGTGTATATATTGTGTCCGTGTATATATTGTGTCTGTGTATATATTGTGTCCGTGTATATATTGTGTCTGTGTATATATTGTGTCTGTGTATATATTGTGTCTGTGTATATATTGTGTCTGTGTATATATTGTGTCTGTGTATATATTGTGTCTGTGTATATAGTGTCTGTGTATATATTGTGTCCGTGTATATATTGTGTCCGTGTATACATTGTGTCCGTGTATATATTGTGTCTGTGTATACATTGTGTCTGTGTATATATTGTGTCCGTGTATATATTGTGTCCGTGTATACATTGTGTCTGTGTATATATTGTGTCCATGTATATATTGTGTCTGTGTATATATTGTGTCCGTGTATACATTGTGTCTGTGTATATATTGTGTCCGTGTATATATTGTGTCCGTGTATATATTGTGTCCGTGTATATATTGTGTCGGTGTATATATTGTGTCTGTGTATACATTGTGTCCGTGTATATATTGTGTCCGTGTATACATTGTGTCTGTGTATATATTGTGTCCGTGTATACATTGTGTCTGTGTATATATTATGTCCGTGTATACATTGTGTCCGTGTATATATTGTGTCCGTGTATATATTGTGTCCGTGTATATATTGTGTCCGTGTATATATTGTGTCCGTGTATATATTGTGTCCGTGTATATATTGTGTCCGTGTATATATTGTGTCCGTGTATATATTGTGTCCGTTTATATATTGTGTCCGTGTATATATTGTGTCCGTGTATATATTGTGTCCGTGTATATATTGTGTCCGTGTATATATTGTGTCCGTGTATACATTGTGTCTGTGTATATATTGTGTCCGTGTATACATTGTGTCTGTGTATATATTGTGTCCGTGTATACATTGTGTCTGTGTATATATTGTGTCCGTGTATACATTGTGTCCGTGTATATATTGTGTCCGTGTATATATTGTGTCTGTGTATATATTGTGTCCGTGTATACATTGTGTCCGTGTATACATTGTGTCCGTGTATACATTGTGTCTGTGTATATATTGTGTCTGTGTATATATTGTGTCTGTGTATATATTGTGTCTGTGTATATATTGTGTCTGTGTATATATTGTGTCTGTGTATACATTGTGTCCGTGTATATATTGTGTCTGTGTATATATTGTGTCCGTGTATACATTGTGTCCGTGTATATATTGTGTCCGTGTATATATTGTGTCTGTGTATATATTGTGTCTGTGTATACATTGTGTCCGTGTATATATTGTGTCCGTGTATACATTGTGTCTGTGTATATATTGTGTCCGTGTATATATTGTGTCTGTGTATATATTGTGTCTGTGTATATATTGTGTCCGTGTATACATTGTGTCCGTGTATATATTGTGTCCGTGTATATATTGTGTCCGTGTATATATTGTGTCCGTGTATATATTGTGTCCGTGTATACATTGTGTCTGTGTATATATTGTGTCCGTGTATACATTGTGTCTGTGTATATTTGTGTCCGTGTATACATTGTGTCCGTGTATATATTGTGTCCGTGTATATATTGTGTCCGTGTATATATTGTGTCCGTGTATATATTGTGTCCGTGTATATATTGTGTCCGTGTATATATTGTGTCCGTGTATATATTGTGTCCGTGTATATATTGTGTCCGTGTATATATTGTGTCCGTGTATATATTGTGTCCGTGTATATATTGTGTCCGTGTATATATTGTGTCCGTGTATATATTGTGTCCGTGTATATATTGTGTCCGTGTATACATTGTGTCTGTGTATATATTGTGTCCGTGTGTACATTGTGTCTGTGTATATATTGTGTCCGTGTATACATTGTGTCCGTGTATATATTGTGTCCGTGTATATATTGTGTCCGTGTATATATTGTGTCTGTGTATGCATTGTGTCTGTGTATATATTGTGTCCGTGTATACATTGTGTCTGTGTATATATTGTGTCCGTGTATACATTGTGTCCGTGTATATATTGTGTCCGTGTATATATTGTGTCCGTGTATATATTGTGTCCGTGTATATATTGTGTCCGTGTATATATTGTGTCCGTGTATATATTGTGTCCGCGTATATATTGTGTCTGTGTATACATTGTGTCTGTGTATATATTGTGTCCGTGTATACATTGTGTCCGTGTATATATTGTGTCCGTGTATATTGTGTCCGTGTATATATTGTGTCCGTGTATATATTGTGTCCGTGTATATATTGTGTCTGTGTATACATTGTGTCCGTGTATATATTGTGTCCGTGTATATATTGTGTCCGTGTATATATTGTGTCCGTGTATATATTGTGTCCGTGTATATATTGTGTCCGTGTATATATTGTGTCTGTGTATATATTGTGTCAGTGTATATATTGTGTCTGTGTATATATTGTGTCCGTGTATATATGTGTCTGTGTATATATTGTGTCCGTGTATAATTGTGTCTGTGTATATATTGTGTCTGTGTATATATTGTGTCCGTGTATATATTGTGTCTGTGTATATATTGTGTCCGTGTATATATTGTGTCTGTGTATATATTGTGTCTGTGTATATTTGTGTCTGTGTATATATTGTGTCTGTGTATATATTGTGTCTGTGTATATATTGTGTCTGTGTATATAGTGTCTGTGTATATATTGTGTCCGTGTATATATTGTGTCCGTGTATACATTGTGTCCGTGTATATATTGTGTCCGTGTATATTGTGTCTGTGTATATTGTGTCCGTGTATATATTGTGTCCGTGTATATATTGTGTCCGTGTATATATTGTGTCCGTGTATATATTGTGTCCGTGTATATATTGTGTCCGTGTATATATTGTGTCCGTGTATATATTGTGTCCGTGTATATATTGTGTCCGTGTATATATTGTGTCCGTGTATATATTGTGTCCGTGTATATATTGTGTCCGTGTATATATTGTGTCCGTGTATATATTGTGTCCGTGTATATATTGTGTCCGTGTATATATTGTGTCCGTGTATA
>WNGS01164872.1:0-15327 GCA_020271785.1 Procambarus virginalis
GTTCGGTAAGAGTATCTACTACCCCACCATGTAAATTGCCTGGTGTATGTGTAATACAATTAGCCGGATGATGATGTGGTGACGGGGGGAGTAACAATAGATTCTTTACATCCAACTCAATATCTGCATGCTGTAGATGTCCCCCCTCCCTCACCTTAATATATTGTTACTGTCAGAGGCAAACCAGAGACCCAAATCGTTTACTATTTTATCAGGGAGGTTTTCAGAATCCATCCCATAGGTTTCAGTCTAGGCTCGGTTGACCCCATTACTTTAATTTAAATGGACTTGGAAATTGGTCTTTGATTCCCATTCAGTTCAGGAAATCAAATACTACTTGTGTTAAGCCTAGTAATTTGTTTAACTCAGAGTACTGAGTAGGATCAGTTGCCAGAGTCCGAGGTGGTTCTGGTGTCTCAGAGGGAACAGTGACATTGGTCACAATGACTTGTGGCTTTTGTTTAGGCCACTGGTCATTGACTAGCTTCTGAGGTCCATGGAACCACATTTCGGTTCGAGCTAATTGCTTTAACGTCAGCCCCCCCCCCTCTGGAAAGATAGTCAGCTGAATTTTCCTTTGCATGTACATATCTTTGTAACCTGCTGAAAATTCTCGTATTTTCCTGACGCTATTACTTACGTAGGGAGTTTTGCTATTATCATTTCTCACCAACTGTAAGACTACCTCATTATCTGACCATACAATTGTTTCAGTAAAGTAGAGGCTATTTAACGTTTTGGCCATGTAATGAGCCAATCTTACTCCTGTCAGTAAGCGGTTAATTCTAACTGTGGCAATGACCGTTTCTTTAACGGTGCCATCCGAGCTTTGGATACTGTCATGTTCACAGAAAATGGTACCATCCGTTTTCTATGTGCGGCGGCTGGACGCCACTCGAGGAGGTAAACAATAGCGAACAGGACGCCTGCCAAGCTTGGGAGCTACTCTATCATGTAATCAGTTTAAGTATTAAAGTCAGTAACCAGGAATGACTTTACATCAACCTTACTACCAAGACTATCTCAGCTATATACAGACACCACACTGGCGACGAGGATGAACTGGGAACGCAGGTATTTTGTTCAACAAAACACAAGGAAGGAGCATGCTGTCTCGCCCAGAGGAGGAAGGAGAAGCTGTCTGTGAGCACCATACCCGTTGCTGTATGCAACCCCATGCTGTGTGCTGACTGTTGCTGTGTGCTGATCGTTGCTGTGTGCTGGCCGTTGCTGTGTGCTGGCCAATGCTGTGTGCTACCCAAGCTGTGCTGAGTGTTGCTGTGAGAGGAATCTGCCGATGCTGTGTACGAAACGACGCTTTGATGCAGTGTACAAAACCCGATGTTTTGGTTACGAAACGACGCTTCGTGCTACAAAATTCTTTACGCTGTGAACCAACTGCTGCCTACTGGTGCCAACTGCTGCCTACTGCTGTACCAACTGCTGACAACTGCTGCCTACTGCTGTACCAACTGCTGCCAACTGCTGCCTACTGCTGTACCAACTGCTGACAACTGCTGTACCAACTGCTAACAACTGCTGTGTTGCTGTGAGTAGGAACAACACATGTACACAAGGGCTAGGTAAGAAGTCAGTTGCTGCTGTGTTGTGCACTGTTGTGAACTTTTGCATTAAAATGCTTGTGTGCTTTGCAAAATTAAAGTAATTACAGTGAATTCTTAAATAACATATACAGTGCAGTAAGTGTTATATATTCTGAGGAACATTTTAAGTGATAAGTTTAAATTTATTCAGTAAAAATGGCAAATATACCTCAGTTTCCTGCATTTGATCCTGACTGTGACCAGACAAACCTGTCACAGAGGTGGGTCAAATGGCTTAAAAGGTTTGAAAATTTGTTGATAGTTTCTGATATCAAAAGTGCTGAAAGAAAGCGTGCCTTTCTACTTCACTATGTAGGTGATAGAGTTTGTGACATCTTTGATACACTGAAAGACACTGGTGGTGCCAAAGATTATGACACTGCCAAGGCCAAATTAACTGAGCATTTCAAACCAAGGCAAAATACTGCTATGGAAATTATGCATTTCAGGAGAGCAAAACAACTCTCTAATGAAACTGTTGATCAATACCATACACGTCTGCAGGGTTTAGCAACCCATTGTGAGTTTGCTGATGTTGACAAAGAAATCAAACAGCAAATAATTGAAACATGCACATCTACACGTCTTCGTCGAAGAGCTCTAGAACTTGTTGATGATGAAAGTTCTCTTAACAAGATACTGGATATGGCTCGTCGAATGGAAGATGCTGCACGTGATGCTCGTGTCATGGAGTGCAGTGCC
Source organism: Procambarus virginalis (assembly GCA_020271785.1). Taxonomy (NCBI): domain Eukaryota; kingdom Metazoa; phylum Arthropoda; class Malacostraca; order Decapoda; family Cambaridae; genus Procambarus; species Procambarus virginalis. Next base: position 2,307 of record WNGS01164872.1, read on the forward strand.
AACAACGGTTCTGCCACTGTTACTAACAGTCATGAAGTATGTAAGGTTCAGGGAGTACACCATGATCATAGAAGATATCATGCCAAACCTAACATTAAATTGAGCCGAGAACCACATCACAACTGGAGTCATGGAACAAGACTCAAGCAGTCACAACGACTCACATCAGAGGTGTCAATAATAAATGTTACAATTGTGGAGGAGACTACCCACACCAAGATAATGTTTGTCCTGCACAAGGTAAGAAGTGCTATGAGTGTAGAAAACTAGGTCATTTTGGTGCTATGTGTCGTTCCGCACTAAAGAAACCACAATCAATAAATAAAAGCAATGTACGAGGATCAAGTCATAGGAGTCGAGGTGGCAAACACAATATTGCACCTCAAATCAAGAATGTTAATAATATACAAGACAACATTTCATTACAACCAGTCTCAGATGACAGTGAATGTGATTATATTTATGGAGTACAATCAATCACAAAATGGAATGATCTTCCAAACAACCCAGAGACTATAGTATACATTGCTGGCATTTGTCTCAAAATTCTCATTGACACTGGATCAAACATTGACACCATTGCTGAGTGCCACTATGAAAAATTTAAAAAACAGTTCCCAAAGCTTGAAAACTACAATGGCAAAGCCACTGCCTATGCTTCAAAGGTAGCCTTACCAGTGATTGGAACTTTCACTGCAGAGATTAAGTCAAAGAATGCAATGCTCATTACTACATTCCATGTTGTTAGGAATGCAAAGGAGTCTTTACTCAGTTACAAGACTTCAACCAAATTGGGGCTACTTCAGCTTTCTAATGCTGTAGCAGTGGAATCTGCAAACAATGTTGATGCTATTGTTGCTGAATTTTCTGATCGGTTTAAATCCATAGGTTGTTATACTGATAGCAAGGTACATCTGCATATCAACCCAGATGTAATTCCAGTTGCCCAACCACATCGCCGACAACCATTCCAAGAAAGTCGATGCCGAACTGGATAGGCTGATAGAACTAGATATCATTGAACCGGTAACAGGCCCAACACCATGGGTAAGCCCAATTGTCACTCCACCAAAGCCGAAGAATCCAGATGAGATACGCATTTGTGTAGACATGCGTGTTCCCAACAAGGCAATAATGCGTGAACGCCATCCTACACCCACTGTAGATGATATGATATACCGCTTGAATGGTGCAACTGTATTCAGCAAGTTAGATTTAAACAAGGGCTATCATCAGCTTGAACTTGATGATGAGAGTCGATTCATCACAACGTTTACGACACATCGAGGTCTGTATAGGTACAAGCGCCTGAGTTTTGGTATTAACAGTGCTGCTGAAGTATTCCAGCACATCATCAGCCAGGTATTGCAAGATATACCTAATGCTGACAACATGTCTGATGACATCATTGTTTATGGCCGTACCCAAGCTGAACACGACAAAGCTCTTCGTGCAACATTGCAACGCTTACGAGAAAAGAATTTGACGCTAAGCCGAGCAAAGTGTGAGTTCAATCAACATAAAATTGAATTCTTTGGACATGTACTTAGTGACAAAGGTCTGTCTCCAGATCCTAAGAAAGTTGCAGATATCAAGAATGCTGCACCTCCTTCAACATCCACTGAAGTACATAGTTTTCTGGGAATGGCAAACTACTGTTCTCGCTTCATTCCAGATTTTGCTACCATTACGAAGCCTCTACGTGAGCTCCTGAAGAAAAATGCATCATGGTACTGGAGCGATGTCGAGCAAAATGCATTTGATGCTGTGAAAGATGCACTAGTAGAAAATGCGACTGCTGCATACTTTGATCCATCAATGGACACTGAGTTAACGGTGGATGCTAGTCCTGTTGGTTTAGGTGCTGTGTTAGCCCAACACAAACCTGGTCAACCAGATTCAAGAGTAGTAATTGCCTATGCCAGCCGTTCTCTCACAGATGTTGAGCAACGATACAGTCAGACAGAGAAGGAAGCTCTTGCTCTTGTATGGGGCTGTGAACACTTCAATGTGTATCTGCTTGGTGCACCCTTTACCACGATAGTCACTGACCACAAACCGTTGGAGACCATCTTCAATAATCCAAAGTCCAAACCACCAGCTCGCATTGAGAGATGGGCTCTTCGTCTGCAACCATACAACTTTACGGTGAAATACAAGCCAGGTGCAGGCAATCCCGCTGATTACATCAGTCGACATCCTGCCAACAGTTTCACCATCACCAAGCATCAGCAAGTTGCCGAGGAATATGTACACTCTGTAACCTGTGATGCAGTCCCTAAGGCTCTCACTCTTGATGAAATACGTACTGCAACCCTAGAGGACCCAACTCTGCAAGCAACAGTGGATGCATTGACTAAGAAAAAGTTTCCACGCATCCCACCCTCAGGAGTTGACCAAGATGCATTCAAAGCACTTGAACGCATCCAGACAGAATTAAGTGTTACGCAACAACGCGACACCGTGCTGCGAGGTACTCGTATCGTCATTCCAGCTGTTCTCCAGCAACGTGCTCTGAAGCTTGCACATCAAGGACACCAAGGTCTTGTAAGGACCAAACAGCTGCTACGAGAAAAGGTGTGGTTTCCTGGCATTGATCGTCAAGCTAAGGACATGCATGATGCCTGTGTCCCTTGCCAAGCTGCAGTGGATACTTCAAGACCAACACCTCTACAACCTTCACCACTACCTGCTGCACCATGGATGGAAGTATCGATGGATTTCTGTGGACCGCTACCAACTGGAGAGTACTTGATGGTAGTCATTGATGATCACTCACGTTATCCAGAAGTAGAAATCATCACTTCCACATCTGCAAAGGCTGTCATCCCGAAACTCGACAAGATCTTTTCAAACTTTGGCATTCCTGAAGTTGTCAAGACGGACAATGGACCGCCATTAATGGACAAGACTTTGTCAACTTTGCTGAGCATATTGGATTCAAACACCGCCGTGTGATGCCACTACATCCACAAGCAAATGGAGAAGTCGAGAGATTCATGCAACCTCTCATGAAAGCTGTACGCTGTGCTCATGCCGAAGGACGATCCTGGAAACAAGCTATGTATGCTTTTCTCAGGAACTACCGTGCAACACCGCATGGAACACTGGGCAAGTCGCCTGGCGAACTTTTATTTGGACGTCCTATGAGAATCGCACTACCTGTCATGCCAGCCAAGGTAACGGATAAACGTCTCGCTCAGAAGGATGCACTAGCCAAGGGCAAAATGAAAATTGCTCATGATCAACGTGCAAAGGAACAATTCATAAAGGTTGGAGATACTGTTCTCGTTAAAAAGAAAAAAGAGGGAAAGTTAGATATGCCGTATGATACAAAACCATATAAAGTGATTAGTGTAAAGGAACTATGGTAACAGCGAGTAATAGAGATCATAGTATAACACGTAATATGGCTTATTTCAAAGTGATTCCAACTAGTGTAGAAAATGATGAAGTGCAAAGTCGTGCAAAAGAAAAAGAAAAAATGAGTTATAACTCGATAAACAATTCATCGAGGGATATTCTTGTACTTAAGGACTCTCGTCCTAAAACGTCATGTTAAACGCCCTACACGATATGATGATTAATTGTGTTCCTATGTAATGCAAAGTATTTACTTGTTATGCTAAACTAAATTTAATATTGTTTGAATAATGCAGATCTCTCATTCAATATTTGTAACTTTGTATTACAGTTTCTTTCATGTTTTTTAACATTGCATATGTATTTTTAACATTGAAATCCTTTGTGGTAAAGATTGTTTAAATTCTTTGTGTGTTTAATTAATGTTAAATGTATGCAATATCTCTTGATATGTTAATAACTTACTTTGTGTCAATAACTTTGCTTTGTGCTACAAGCATGGTAGACATCCTGTATTCATTCTTTTTAAAGAAAAGGAGGGATGTCATGTTCACAGAAAATGGTACCATCCGTTTTCTATGTGCGGCGGCTGGACGCCACTAGAGGAGGTAAACAATAGCGCACAGGACGCCTGCCAAGCTTGGAGCTACTCTATCATGTAATCGTTTAATATTAAAGTCAGTAACCAGAATGACTTTACATCAACCTTACTACCAAGACTATCTCAGCTATACCAGACACCACAGATACGAGCAGTGGTGCTTGCTCATTGTTACTAAATAAGTTACAGTGCCATACGCCTTTCCTGAGCACACGAAACACGTGCAGCTTACGGTTGATCAGGTTGTACTGTATTATGAGGGTACTTAAGGTTGTTTAGGATACTTAATGCGTTGTTAACTGTTACCATTTCTAGTAAAGCTTTGGGTAGTGGATCATCCCACATCCTGTTCTTGCATAAATAGTACCTATGTAACTAAAAGCTCATAGTTTTGCTGCTAGTGTTCCTAGTTCCTCAGTGGTAGATTTCAAGTTATTACCTATCACAAGGCACCAACCCTTCCTCGTACCAAAGTATGTCCCATAGTACCCGTCTCATTGCCGTAGACAGCAGAATAGTAAATTTTAATGATATTTGTACTTTTCCGGTCTCACTTCTGATGTGATATTTACATACTGTTTTCCCATGCTATTCGAATATCATGGATCAGCTTCATCCTATTGAAGGCTCGTAGTTTTGTTTTGATAATCTTGGTAGTTCTCAGTAAATTATAATAAGTACTATATATTACATACAATAATGATGCTTTCGCCAATCAGCATTATATACAATGGTGAATGCTCTAAAAATATAAAGAGAATGGATTGTAGGCACGTCAACAAAAAACGATGTCATGTGGAATATCTCTGGGGAACACTACTGCAAAACGGTGTATATGTGCTCCACAACAAGTCACACGACGTTTATTGGGTCCACTACACCCAAAGGATGGGTATTGGGTCCACTACCACCCAAATGGATGAGTATGGGGTCCACTACCAACAAAAATGGATATGGAACTCACTACCACCTTTTGGACAGGTATGAGGTCCACTACCACCTGTTGGATGGGTCTGGGGTTTACTACCCGCTGTTGGAAGGGTACGGGATCCACTACTGCCCACAGGATGGGTATGGGTCTCACTACCACCCACTAGATGGGTATGGAATTCATTACCATCCATTGATGGATTTGGGGCTTCAACCCACTGGTTGGGAATAGTGTCCACTACTGACTACTCGAGGGGTATGTGGTTCACTACCCCACAGGATGGGTATGGATGGGGCTCACTGCCATCTACTGGATGGGTATTGGGCTCTCTACCACAATGGATGGATATGGGGTCAATTACGCCCACAGGATGGTATGGGATCCACTACCGCCTACAGGGTGGGTATTGGGTCCCCTACCCATGTTGGATGTATATAGGGTCCACTACCTGTTGGATGGGTAAGGGGTTCACAATCTTCTGTTCTGTAGAATGGGTATGGGTATACTACTACAGCCTTTAAATGTTTCGCTAAGGTTAGCCTTGAATAAAGAAGGCGAAAATACTAAAAAAGTCGAAGAATACCCATGGGGTCCACTACCACCAGTAGGATGGGTATGGGTTCACTACCGCCAGTTGGATGGGTATGGGGTCCACTACCACCTGTAAGAACGGTATGGGGTTACTACCACCTGTAGGATTGGATGGGATCCACTCCCATCTGTAGAATAGGTATGTGGTTCACTACCAAATGTGGATGGGTTTGGGGCCCACTACCGCCCGCAGGATTGATTTGGAGGCTAATACTTCCCAGAGTGGGTATTGGTCTGCTACCACCTGTTGGATGAGTATAGAACCACTACCGCCCACATGATGGGTATGGGGGCTACTACCTCACACAGAGTGAGTATTGGGTCCACTACAACATGTTGGATGGGTAAGGTTTCATACCACAAGTAACCCAACAAACACAAAACGTTTTTGACGTTATAATTTGGTCTCAGAAAGATGACACTGTAACTATTTATATAAAAACATCTTTTTAATGTATAAAATACGTTAATTTTAGTCAATCAAATGTATGTGTGTGTGTGTATGTGTGTGTGTGTGTACTCACCTAGTTGTACTCACCTAGTTGTGCTTGCGGGGGTTGAGCTCTGGCTCTTTGGTCCCACCTCTCAACGTCAATCAACAGGTGTACAGTTTCCTGAGCCTAAGGGCTATATCATATCTACATTGAAACTGTGTATGGAGTCGCCTCCACCACATCGCTTCCTAATTCATTCCATTTGTCACCACTCTGACACTAAAAATTCTTTCTAATATCTCGTGGCTCATTTGGGCACTCAGTTTCCACCTGTGTCCCCTAGTGCGTGTGCCCCTTGTGTTAAAGACTGTCTTATCAACCCTGTCGATTCCCTGAGAATCTTGAATGTGGTGATCATGTCCCCTAATCTTCTGTCTTCCAACGAAGTGAGGTTTAATTCCTGCAGTCGCTCCTCGTAGCTCATACCTCTCAGCTCGGGTACTAGTCTGGTGGCAAACCTTTGAACCTTTTCCAGTTTAGCTTATGCTTGACTAGATAGGGACTCCATGCTGGAGNTCCTGAGCAGTGGTATCGCTGGTGGCCTGTTGCAGAAGGCTTCTACCGTGCTATTCTCACCAGGGAGTCAGGAATCTGGAATACTGGAAGTGGATGACGTGGGTTACCAGGTACAGCCTGGAGGTAAGTACCCGTGTCCTGACTGATGATTAGGTTGGCGCGTGTTCCCACGGTGACAGTCTGTACTCTGAAGGAAGGCAGAGTCAAGGCCACGCTGTTGAAGGCCTGGTCGGTGACAGTACCGCAGCGGTCGATGGTGATACCTTGAGTGACAGTGGGGGTAAAGAGCGTGTTCACATTTCTAACTTCAGGGCTGCCAACACTCCTTATAATGTTGGCATCTGGCCCACTAGTTACACGAAGAACATTTCCCTGACTAGTCCTGTCATTCATTATAACATCTATTGGACTACCAACACTCTCAATCACCTCTTAGTTGTTCTGTCCTCTCGCGATAATCATCAACTCTGGGCAAATGTCCCATCATTGATACCGCTTCACCATGATTATGTGGTCCAGCATCTGCTTTTGGTCCGTCCACTGCTCCTTGGTCATCGCTAATGGTCCTCTCACCGTATGACAGTATGCCATTTCGAATGGAGAGGATCCCAGGCACTTATTTGGTACTGACCCAATGGCAAAGGGAGAAAATCACAGAAGATACCGAAGAAATATCTGGCTAGATGATGAACAACTTTTGAAAGCCTGCAATGTCCATAATGGACTGTTTCAATCAGCCTGGGTTCGGAACATTGAGGGCACGATAACCTGTGCACATACCTCTGGAGTCTTAGGAGTTCTTGGTCGATTCCGTTAGTACCGCACCTTATCTTTCTACAAGTATAGGTCACTTGCTGTCACACCAGACTCTAGGGGGGTATCTGTGGGTACTTGCACTTGAGATTCCTTCTCTTGTTCAGTTATCCAGGTCACTCTAGTCCAGTGCCTCGGTTCTGAAGTGGAATCTAAGGTATTCGATGGAGTGCTGTCAGCAAGCTGTGGGATGGATTTTCACTGCTATTAAAGGCCTTACCACCTCTTCCACTGGATCGTCCACAACCATGGGATGTTTACTGTCCTAATCAAAAGTTAAGTCATTTGGCCAGTATGACCTTTATCCCCTTCTATAGGAAGATGATCCACTACTGCCAAAGTACATTAGCCATTGAAACATTGTGATTCCAAATGTACTTCTACTAAGGGGCAACGTACCAAGTCGAGGAAACCCACCTAAAATAAGACTTTGCTTTCCCATCAGTAGGCACTTCCTTGGGGTAACGAGTTCCACAAAATCAGAGATTAGGCTACTCCACTATCTGAGACTTGCTACTGACCTGCCAGTCTGGTCACTCGATGTATACCTTGTTGAAGTGTAGGGGGAGGGAAACAATCCTGGTTTCTCTCTATGGAATGGGTTTCTAGTGGTGTTGTCACACAACTCACCAGCAGACCCTTTCTATGCGGGTCGTTACCTCTCCTGCATCTACACTTAGCAGATATGTGCCCTTTATGCTCGTAGATCCAACACACTATGTCTCACCCAGGACTAGTTCATCGTGGACTATCGGAGGGCATCTTCTCGGGACTACGTGGGACGGTCTTCTCTTCCGGCCATATTCTTCAGCCATGGTGGCTGCAGCACCCAAGGCCTCTACTTGGTGCTCCACCAAGTACGTCTTCAGATCGCCGGACAAACACTCTTTGAAATCTTCTAATAAGACTAGTTGTTCCAGTGTTTTTTTATGGTCTCCACCTTCCGAGACGCGCACCATTTGTAAAACAGCCGCTCCTTAATGCACGAAAACTCCATAAAGGTGTGCTCTGATGTCTTCTTAACGTTGCAAAAATTCTGCCTGTATGCTTCAGGCACCAACTGGTAAGCCATCAGCACCACCTTCTTGACTGCGTTGTAGTCACTAGTCACCTACCGATAGTGTGGAGTATGCGGTTTGAGCTTTCCCAGTCAGCACTCATTGGATCATAATTGCCCAATTGTCTCTTGTCAGTCTAATAATACAGCTACCTTCTCGAAACCTGCAAAGAACTTGGACACCTTCTCGTTGAATTTAGGCACCATTTCAATGTTCCGCACTGGGTCGAAACCACTGGTGTCCCTTCTACCACTTAATCTTAGCACTTCCAATTCGTGTTGTCTTTTTCCTCGTTCTTCTTTTTTCCTAACGGTTCATATATATTTCCTTCTTTTCTCTTTCTCTTCTTTCTTTTCTTTCTCGCCGCTTTTCTTCTCTCATTCTCTTCACTTTCTCTCAATTCCTAGCTTTCTCCATTATATTATGATGGATTTCTAACTCTCTCCTTTTCACTGCTAATAGGACCACATTAAGTTCACCTTGTTAATTCTCGCCATCACTTCCTTGGTCTTTCTTTTCGGTAGAAGCCATAACACTCTCTCCTTTACTACGGACTTCACTTTCCTGCTTGCCGTTAGGTATTAAATGCCTATACACCTTTGAGAGGATCCCAACACGCGAATCTCGATGGCTCACCTTAAGCTCAAGGTAGGCACTTATTAGAAGTAGGTCAGGTTTTCCTAAAAACTTCCTTTAGGGGAAGCAGTTCTCCTGGTTTAAGAACTCCTGCAGCTCGTCCAAAGTATCAATGGTCTGTTTCTCGGTCATTGTTCCCTTTCGTGATGCTGCGCTTGATCACATATCACTGCACTTAGCACACACAACAATGGGAAATGAAATTTATTCAAGAGGATTGTACTAATTACTTTACCAATTCTATCAAACTTACCTGACCACTTTCTTTAGCAGTGGGGACGTGGACAAGGTGCACTGTGACGTCATCAGGGCCTGGTCGCCCGTGCACGAAGCGCCCAGACACGGTCGCGCGGGCCATTCAAGCACCGGGTGTTGCCATAAATATATTTTCAATTATTGTTCTTTGCATTTCCAATGCTTTTTTTATCATATATGATATATATTTGTGTCCACAATAAATGTTTATTGTCACAATATTACATCCCCAGTTAAAATTTTCACTAAAATTACAATATGTACAATTGCACACACTATTTACACAGAAATACTCTGTATTATACACTCAGTACTTCGAAAGTGAGTAATAATCAACGAAGTAGTCTATAGCGCGGTTTCGCTCTCGTTGCAATAGGCACAGATAAATTTTCGTGTCCTGTTTCTTCGTTCTGTGTGCTTGCAAATAACGCACTCACGTACGCCCTTGGCTTTAGTACCTGTAGGTGGTATGTAGCCAAGCTTGTAAAGCATAAGGTACTCTTGAAAAGATTACAGGAAAAGATAAATTTGTAAGGAAGTCTTGAAAAGATCGCTTTGTAAGGGTACTCCCTGAAAGAGATTCAGTCAGTCAGGAAGAGATTCAGCTATTCTTGAAAATATCTATGGAAAACACCACCATGGAAGTCGCTAACACAGTTCATCAATGCTACTTCTATCAGATGAATCATCACTGAACCCAGAAAACAACTCATCTATGTATGATGTCTAGAACACACCCGGGGTAAAGTCTAGCACATCCTAAGGGTTATGTCTAGAACCCCATGGCAATGTCTAGCACATCCTCAGGGTAATGTCTAGCATATCCCCAATAAAGTCTAGCCACCCCCAGGGTAATGTCTAGCTCATCCCTAGGGTAATGTCTTGCACATCCCTGGAGGTAATGTCTTGCACATACCCTGGATAATGTCTAGCACACCCCTGGGTAATGTCTAGCACATCCCCTGGATAATGTCTAGCATACCCCTGGGTAATGTCTAGCACACCCATAGGGTAATGTTTAGCCCATCCTTTGGATAATGTCTAGCACATCCCCTGGATAATGTCTAACAAACCCCAAGGGTAATGTCTAGCATATCTCCAAGGTAATGTCTAGCATACACCAGTGTAATGTCTAGCATACACCAGTGTAATGTCTTGCACATCCCCAGGAAAATATCTAGCACTTCCCCAGGATAATATCTAGCACACCCCTAGGGTAATTTCTGGCCCACCCTTAGGGTAATGTCTAGCACATCCACAGGGTAATGTTTAGCACACCCTTGGGGTAATGTCTAACTCACCCCCATAGTAATGTCTAGCACATACCCAATATAAAGTCTAGCCACCCCTAGGGTAATGTCTACCACACCCTTGTGGTAATGTCTAGCACCCCATGGTAATGTCTAGCACATCCCCATGGTAATGTCTAGCACATCCCCGGGGTAATGTCTAGCACATCCCTAGGATAATGTCTAGCACACCCCCTGGGTAATATCTAGCACACACCAGTGTAATGTCTAGCAGATCCCCAATATAATGTCTGGCATTCCCCCCCTGGGTAATGTCTAACACATCCCCAGGATAATATCTAGCACACCCCTAGGGTAATGTCTACCACACCCCTGTGGTAATGTCTAGCACCCCATGGTAATGTCTAGCACATCCCCATGGTAATGTCTAGCACATCCCCAATATAAAGTCTAGCCACCCCTAGGGTAATGTCTAGCACATCCCTGGAGGTAATGTCTTGCACATTCCTGGGTAATGTCTAGCACTGTTGACATTTCCTCCCATCTTCCGGAACCTGCAAGCCTATTTCCCATGCGCACGGGTATCCAAGCCTTATGCGATGTAAGTGTACCTCTGTTGTTCTACTGCTCCCTGTCATCAATCTAAGTGGTTCGTAGGTGGTTGAATTCTTGTACCAACCCGCAGATCCTGATGTTGCAACTGCTGTGTTGTGATCACTGTACATCTTTTGCATTGCTCTGTTTCTTTTTACTTTCTTAATCTGTGATAGACTCTCTGGTATGTAAATGTTTACATTTCTTCTCTTAGCTGCAGCTTCGTCCCCAGTTTTGCAGCGTCGTCTGCAATGTCATTTCCTATTATTCTCACATGACTTGGCACCCAGTTGATAAGTACCCGACGGTCTTGTCGTTTGAGTGTTTGCATTAATGATATGATATCTGTGATCAGATGGATGTTATCACATATGTGTTCTTGTTGCAAGGTTTCAATGGCGGTTCTCGAATCTGTATGTATGATAACATGTTGTCGGTGTTCAGCAAGAGCATATTCCAAAGCCTTTTGAATGGCTAGCATCTCTGTTTGTAAAGTCGAACACCCATTTGAGAGTCTCCAACTATGTACAGAGTTTCCTGCTTTAACTGCAGCTCCGGTTTCGTGTCCCTGCTGGTCTACTGATCCATCGGTGAAGTATGTGAAGCTGTCGGATGCCAAGTTTGCCTCTATGGCATCTGAATGGCAACACTCAATCCTATGGCAGCTGAATGGCAACACTCAATCCTATGGCAGCTGAATGGCAACACTCAATCCTATGGCAGCTGAATGGCAACACTCAATCCTATGGCAGATGAATGGCAACACTCTTCCTATGGCAGCTGAATGCAACACTCATCCTATGGCAGCTGAATGGCAACACTCATTCTATGGCAGCTGAATGGCAACACTCATCCTATGGCAGCTGAATGCAACACTCATCCTATGGCAGCTGAATGGCAACACTCATCCTATGGCAGCTGAATGCAACACTCATCCTATGACAGCTGAATGGCAACACTCATCCTATGGCAGCTGAATGGCAACACTCAATCCTATGGCATCTGAATGGCAACACTCTTCCTATGGCAGCTGAATGGCAACACTCATCCTATGGCAGCTGAATGGCAACACTCATTCTATGGCAGCTGAATGGCAACACTCATCCTATGGCAGCTGAATGCAACACTCATCCTATGGCATCTGAATGGCAACACTCATCCTATGGCAGCTGAATGGCAACACTCATCCGACGGCAGCTGAATGGCAACACTCATCCTATGGCAGCTGAATGGCAATATTCTTCCTATGGCAGCTGAATGGCAACACTCATCCTATGGCAGCTGAATGGCAACACTCATCCTATGGCAGCTGAATGGCAACACTCATCCTATGGAAGCTGAATGCAACACTCATCCTATGGCAGCTGAATGGCAACACTCTTCCTATGGCATCTGAATGGCAACACTCATCCTATGGCAGCTGAATGGCAACACTCATCCTATGGCAGCTGAATGCAACACTCATCCTATGGCAGCTGAATGGCAACACTCATCCTATGGCAGCTGAATGGCAACACTCATCCTATGGCAGCTGAATGCAACACTCATCCTATGGCATCTGAATGGCAACACTCATCCTATGGCAGCTGAATTGCAACACTCATCCTATGGCAGCTGAATGCAACACTCATCCTATGGCAGCTGAATGGCAACACTCATCCTATGGCATCTGAATGGCAACACTCATCCTATGGCAGCTGAATTGCAACACTCATCCTATGGCATCTGAATGCAACACTCATCCTACGGCATCTGAATGGCAACACTCATCCTACGGCATCTGAATGGCAACACTCAATCCTATGGCATCTGAATGACAACACTCATCCTACGGCATCTGAATGACAACACTCATCCTACAGCATCTGAATGGCAACACTCATCCTACGGCATCTGAATGAAACAAACAGTCAAATGTA
>WNGS01164872.1:47953-61214 GCA_020271785.1 Procambarus virginalis
AGAAGAAAAAAGTGATCGCAGTCCTTACCGGGACTTCGACCCGAGTTCTTCCCCCCCGGAATTTATGTCGGGAAACCGACACACTCATACACAAATAGTATAGTCTTCCCTTAACAGTATCCTCTTAAATTAGAGAATGGGAGACTCCGTGACGTCAATCGACGTCGCCGCAGTATTTACATTATTAAACCACTGTTCATACAACAGTTTAATGTCTAATTGAATAAAAAAGTGTTCAATAAGACTGAATATAATTATTAACCAAAATATAGCTTGATTCCCTTGTTAACGTAAATTTAACTTAGAGTGGAAAAATATTGGAACAACTAGGGAGGCAGAGCGTCTCTTACAGACGCCTCGCACTCACGAAAACAATAACAATGGGTGCTCGTGTGTTGTGATAATGGCCACACAGGATAGACCTACTCTGCCTTAAGAAACTGCCATAGCAACATCACTACTACAAATAAGAGCACTCCAGTATCCGGCTTACCAAGTAAATTGTGACTTGGAACAGCAAGTAGCTGAGCAGTAGAACTATGTACATGTACCTAGCTGTTGCCAGCCTTGAAGGCCTCAACAGCCGCCATTGGCACCATGAGGCACAGGGCCACACCCACATAGATGCTAACATGACACAGCTTTTGCAGGCCCTTACTACAGGCTCAGATAAGGCCATTCTAGTTATTGTAGTAGTAGTATTCATAACTAGTAATAATTGTTGAAATAATAGTAGATTAGACCACCATATGTGGTATGATAAAATAATATAATTAAACTTAGGTAAACAATTTGTAGTTTAAGAAGGAGCCATTACAAAGTGGTTTAAGCTACAAATTGTCCCCCCCAATTTGTGTGAGATTAATTTCAGGCAGTTTTAACAAGTACATACAGTCCACTCAATTTCTTACCTACTAAGAAAAAATAAGATAAACTTTAATTTACTGAAGTCAATTAAAAGGAGATATACTGCCTGGAGTTTTTACCACAACATGTCCAAAGAATTCAATTTTATGATCATTGACTTCACACTTTGCTCGGCTTAGTGTCAGATTCTTTTCTCGTATTAAGTGTTGCAATGTTGCACAAAGAGCTTTGTCGTGTTCAGCTTGGGTACGGCCATAAACAATGATGTCATCAGACATGTTGTCAGCATTAGGTATATCTTGCAATACCTGGCTGATGATGTGCTGGAATACCTCAGCAGCACTGTTAATACCAAAACTTAGGCGCTTGTACCTATACAGACCTCGATGTGTCATAAATGTTGTGATGAAGCGACTCTCATCATCAAGTTCAAGGTGATGATAGCCCTTGTTTAAATCTAGCTTGCTGAATACAGTTGCACCATTCAGGCGGTATATCATATCCTCTACAGTGGGTGTAGGATGGCGTTCACGCATTATTGCCTTGTTGGGAACACGCATGTCTACACAAATGCGTATCTCATCTGGATTCTTCGGCTTTGGTGATGACAATTGGGCTTACCCATGGTGTTGGACCTGTTACCGGTTCAATGATATCTAGTTCTATCAGCCTATCCAGTTCGGCATCGATTTTCTTGCGAGAATAGAATGGTTGTTGGCGATGTGGTTGGGTAACTGGAATTACATCTGGGTTGATATGCAGATGTACTTTGCTATCAGTATAACAACCTATGGATTCAAATCGATCAGAAAATTCAGCAACAATAGCATCAACATTGTTTGCAGATTCCACTGCTACAGCATTAGAAAGCTGAAGTAGCCCCAATTTGGTTAAAGTCTTGTAACTGAGTAGAGACTCCTTTGCATTCCTAACAACATGGAATGTAGTAGTGAGCATTGCACTCTTTGACTTAATCTCTGCAGTGAAAGTTCCAATCACTGGCAAGGCTACCTTTGAAGCATAGGCAGTGGCTTTGCCATTGTTGTTTTCAAACTTTGGGAACTGTTTTTAAATTTCTCATAGTAGCATTCAGCAATGGTGTCAATGTTTGATCCAGTGTCAATGAGAACTTTGAAACAAATACCAGCAATGTATACTATAGTCTCTGGGTTGTTTGGAAGATCATTCCATTCTGTGATTGCTTGTACTCCATAAATGTAATCACATTCACTGTCATCTGAGACTGGTTGTAATGAAATGTTGTCTTGTACATTATTAACATTCTGGACATGAGGTGCAATATTGTGTTTACCACCTCGACCCCTATGACCTGTGCAGGCGAAGAGTCACAATAACGTGGCTGAAGTATGTTGACCAGACCACACACTAGAAGTTGAAGAGACGACGACGTTTCGGTCCGTCCTGGACCATTCTCAAGTCGCTCAAGCGACTTGAGAATGGTCCAGGACGGACCGAAACGTCGTCGTCCCTTCAACTTCTAGTGTGTGGTCTGGTCAACCCTATGACCTGGTCCTCGTACAGTGCTTTTATTCATTGATTGTGGTTTCTTTAGTGCGGAATGACACATAGCACCAAAATGACCTAGTTTTCCACACTCATAACACTTCTTACCTTGAGCAGGACAAACATTATCTTGGTGTAGGTAGTCTCCTCCACAATTGTAACATTTATTGTTGACAACCTCTGATATGAGTCGTTGTGACTGCTTGAGTCTTGTTCCATGACTCCAGTTGTGATGTGGTTCTCGGCTCAATTTACTGTTAGGTTTGGCATGATATCTTCTATGATCATGGTGTCCTCCCTGAACCTTAAGTACCTCATAACTGTTAGCAACAGTGGCAGAACCGTTGTTGGCTCTGCACTCCATGACATGAGCATCACATGCAGCATCTTCCATTCGATGAGCAATATCCAGTATCTTGGTAAGAGAACTTTTATCATCAAGTTCTAGAGCTCTTCGACGGAGACGTGTAGATGTGCATGTTTCAATTATTTGCTGTTTGATTTCTTTGTCAACGTCAGCAAACTCACAATGGGCTGCAAACCCTGCAGAGGTGTATGGTATTGATCCACAGTTTCATTAGAGAGTTGTTTCGCTTCCTGAAATGCATAATTTCCATAGCAGTATTTTGCCTTTGTTTGAAGTGCTCAGTTAATTTGGCTTTGGCAGTGTCATAATCTTTGGCACCACCAGTGTCTTTCAGTGTGTCAGAGATGTCACAAACTCGATCACCTGCATAATGAAGTAGAAAGGCACGCTTTCTTTCAGCACTTTTGATGTCTGAAACTATCAACAAATTTTCAAACCTTTTAAGCCATTTGGTCCACCTCTGTGACAGGTTTGTCTGTTCACAGTCAGGATCAAATGCAGGAAACTGAGGTATATTTGCCATTTTTACTGAATAAATGTAAACTTATCACTTAAATGTTCCTCAGAATACTAAACACTAACTGCACTGTATATGTTAGTTAAGAATTCACTGTAATTACTTTAATTTTGCAAAGCACACAAGCATTTTAATGCAAAAGTTCACAGCAGTGCACAATACAGCAGCAACTGACTTCTTACCTAGCTTTTGTGTACATGTATTGTTCCTGCTCACAGCAGCACAGCAGTTGGCACAGCAGTAGTTAGCAGTTGGTACAGCAGTTGTCAGCAGTTGGCACAGCAGATGTCAGCAGTCAGTTCACAGAGTGAAGAATTGTGTAGCACAGTGTCGTTTCGTATACAAAACATTGGGTTTTGTACACAACATCAAAGCGTCGTTTCGTACACAGCATCGGCAGATTCATCAGTACACAGCTTCAGTCAGCACATAGCATTGGTTAGCACATAGCTTGGGTTAGCACACAGCATCAGTTATCACACAGCATTGGTTAGCACACAGCTTGGGTTAGCACACAGCATCAGTTAGTACACAGCATTGGTTAGCACACAGCATTGGGTATGGTGCTCACAGACAGCACGATTTCCTTCCTCCTCTGGGGGCGAGATAGCATGTTCTCCTTGTGTTTTAAGCTGAACAAATACCTGCGTTCACAGTTCATCCTCGTCCCCAGTGTGGTGTTTGTGTGTAGCTGAGGAAGTCTTGATTGTAGGGTTGATATAAAGCCATTGCTTTGTTACTGACTTTAATACTTATAAACGATTACATGACTAGCTGCTTCCAAGCTGGTAGCGTCCTGTACGCTTTCTGTTTTCCTTCTCTACTGGCGTCTCAGCCACAACACAAACGGATGGTACCGTTTTCTGTGAATATGACAACGCCCAAGCTCAGTTCCTGACCATCCTCAACATACATCGTACTGCTGTTGCATTTACAGGAGAACAACTTGGATTGATACACCTCATCACTCACAAAATTTCATCTTGACCCCTTGTACTCAACCAATTTATGCACCTGCATTCAGATTGCCTCATTCTGAACGAGCTGTTGCAGACCGACTTATTAACAAGATGTTACACGGAGGTGTTATTGAAGAAAGTACCTCTCCATTGAATACTCCATTGATCTTAGTTCCCAAGAAGGATGGGTCTTGGCGTCCCATCGTTGATTTCAGTAAACTTAACTAAGTGAAGATACTGGATAAAATTCCACTTCCTGTGCTTACTGACTTATTGCAAAACATAGGCCAGAATAAGTTTTTCCCTATTCTTCATCTATTGCAAGGGTTTTGGCAAATACTACTTGACCCAGAAAGCCGAGAACTGACACTGTTTTCTGCCCCTAATGTCCATTACCAGTACACCCGCATGCCTTTTGGCTTATGCAGCAGCCCAATTACCTTCTCTAGACTACAACAAACCTGTTCTGACAAATGATAGGTATTACCTCATGATTTAGCTCGATGACCTCATAATCATGTCCAAGGATGTACCTCCTCACCTTCAAAGTTTGGAACGTGTTCTTCAGAAACTAGTTGAAGCTAATTTGAAAATCAAACTTAGCAAATGTGTCATCATGAAGAAAGAGATAAAGTTTCAAGGTCATAATGTCACCTTATAAGGCATAACCACTTTTGACACAAAGATAGACGCTGATAAGAACTATCCTGCCCCACATAATGTTGAAGCTGTACAAAAGTTCAAAAGCGTAGCAGGATTCTACCCCCCATTTCATCGCTGGCTACTCAGTGATTGTGTCTCCTCTCATTCACCACTTTAAGAAACACATCATAAGACCTGATCGTTTGGACACCTGATCAGGAGAAACAGTTTAAAACACTTAAAGAGACTTTGATATCTGCTACCATTCTCAAGTTCCCAGACTTCTCCAGGCCTTTTGATTTGGTCAACGACTCCAGTAATATTGGGTTAGGAGCTCTACTATCACCAATTAGCAACAGAAAAGAACATGCAATTGCATATGCAAGCCGAGTCCTCTCCAAAGCAGAAAAGAATTACTCGACAACAGAACGAGAAGCTTTAGCTGTAGTGTGGGCTCTCAAACATTTCAGAGACATCATTTATAAGTACCATGTCCATGTACTGACGGACCACCAAGCCATTATTCCCTTGTTCAAAGAAAAGAACCTAATAGGCAAGTTTGCCCGTTGGTCGCTCACATTACAAGAGTTCCTACCCACGTTTGGATACTAACCTGGCAGACATAATCTACGTCGTTTATATTCGAGTTGAATACCCTTCAATACACTTGCAAGATGTAGAAATGGCACAACATCAAGACCCAATGTGGGCACCAATCACAAATTTTCTAGTGAACCAGTTCACGACACTTACAGTCGTACCTCCCAAGCCGCTCAAGGACTCTTGAATCACGTGCTCCATTGCAAAGTTATGCTTGGATCTCCTGCCAGAATGATACATCAATTTGTTATTCCTACATCGATAGTACCTATTGTGTTGAAACTTTTTCATGACGCCCCACTCAGTACGCGTCCTGGCAAGGACTGCACCATAATGCAGGCTCGCTTCAAGTACTACCGGCCCAAAAAGGCAAAACAGATTGAAAGTCACGTGGATCAATGTCTAACCTGCCTAGCTCACAGAGGCCATGTTGCTGGCCCGAACCCGATTCAGATTTACCCTACGACTAATGCATCTTGGGACCGTGTTTCTATGGACTTGCCAATGAACTTTGCTGAAACCTCCAAAGAAAATTAACATCTCCTACTACGATAGAGATAACTTTTCTAGTTACTGTGAACTGGTTCGATTCCAAACAAAATTGCAAAAACAATAGCTGTTGGATTTCATGATAACACAATTTGCAGGTATGGTCCACCTAGGGTTATACTTTCTGACAATGGCCAGGAGTTCAACAGTTCTGTTCTGGGACAACTGGATAAACTGTACAACATTAAAAGATGTAACATAATGTCTTATCAACCGGCTAGCAATGGCCTCGCTGAAAGAACAAATAAGAAAGTACTTGACACACTCAGAGTAACAGTCAATCGGGACAGTCACAAATAGGATGAACTAATGCAAATCGTCCAAAGCTCGATCAACTCCTCTGTCAACTCCTCCATAGGAGACACACCTCACTTTGTGCTTTTTAGGACAGACATGAGCCCTAACGCTCTCATATCTTCGATGCCTGTGCCACTTTACAACCATGATGATTATGTTAAAGTCAGACAAAAACACTCAACTGATGTTCCAGAGAATCAAGGAACATGTATCTAAAGCTACTGGCAATTTCACTCGGCTCCAAACCGCTTGTGCTAAACCTACGAAAATAGGACCTGGATCTTTTTTAATGATCCTCAACTAGTGAAGGGATGGTCCCGTGTACAAGCTGACAGAGAAGTTTCTTGGACCGTACATAGTTCTTGAGCACATCACATCACCTGGTTCTCACACTTACATCCTTCGGTCCAGACAAGTTATTTCGTCAGTACACTAACAACAGCCTGATGATACACGCTCTTGTGACTGTGGTGTTCCAGTCAGTAAAGGCCAATGGATGCGTTATATCACCTCCCCACTTCCTGACTGTCAATATGTGGCAGAGGATGACTACGTTCGTGAAGAACTAGCCCCTAACATTCCTAGTTTTTACGTCTAATTGCATGGGAAATATTTACAATATTATACACTAACAAACTTATGCCAACTAACTTCTACCATTTTCAACTAAATTTAGTTAATATTTTCACGAGAGAGCTCGTCCTGAATGAGTACCCAACCACAATATGTGTTAGACGCTTTTATTACACATTCCCACTGAAAATCCGTTGAAATTTCCTGGTGAAAATTAAACTGATTAACGCCTTTCTCAGTAGATTTTATACATCTCTTCTCTTTTTTTTGCCTCAAATGCATATAATATGATACCTACAGAGTTTACCTTAGTTAATAGTTTCAAGCTTATCACGTCTCTTACATTCACTGTTGAAGTCCTCGTGTATTCTGTCACGTCCCTACCCTCCATATTTTATTTTAACGTCATTTATACTATGTACTATATCGTGCCTACGTTAGTGTTTACCGTTTATAATCTGCTTAACAGGTAACGCTGTGGCTGAACATCATGATCCTTGCACATAACTTCTGGACCACCGCCTCTACATCCTACAACTACAACATCCTTTCCATCTGCCTCTACCTGCAGATGGACCTCCTGCCTCCAGCATGTGCAGACGTTTAGCTAGTTAGTCATGATAAGTTAGTCATGATGCTCCATGGATAGCTTAGTTTTAGGCTAGCATTTAAACCATGCACGCTGTATTCAAGCATGTCCGAGACGGTGTTGGGTATCTAAGCTTATTTAAGGCCATTTTAGATAAATGTCACTGTAAATGAATGTTAGTTACACAACCAAGTAGTTCGTCAAGCAGATCCTCGAGGACTCCAATGATAACATGCCTTATGGTGTTAGACGTCCCTGGTACTGTGGGCGACATCTTGCTATGCCTACTCAGCACCTCTCAGAACAAGGCGCACATTGTATGCTCGTCTGAGGTGCAGCTGAGGACCACACTCCATGGGCAGATCAGCTTCAGCCCCTCACCCTGCCCACGATAGCTAGTACGTGGCCCAGTTAAAATTTATATATTTTATAATAAAAGAAGAGAAAACTGCCGCTGTTTGTACTGCATTTGAAAGACAAATAAGTCGAAAGAATGTGAGGAAGAGCCTATACCTTGTATGGGCGGTCAACAAGTGAAATGCATTATTAGAAGTTGTGGAAGCCACCTTCATCCACAAGTTTAACATTCAAAAAATAATTTGAATGTCAGAATATTTTTAAAATTTCGAAACAGCTGAAATATGGCTCATAGTCAAGACAAATAATTATACCTCTCCTCTTTAGACACTGATGGGAAAGTACTGAGAGATAAATAAGTACTCTCACACTCACTCACTCCCACCTTCCGTCTCTATATTTCACACTTTTCCATCTTCTCTCCCATTCATTCCTGCCCCCTCTCTCACCTTCCACCATCCTCTCTCCCTTCCTCTGTCACTTTCTTACTCTCACTCATCTTCCTTCTGTTGTCCTCTCGTACTCTCACTCTCTCACCTTACACTCTGTCTCAACTCTCACTCTCATTCCTAACATGTTTTAGAAAGTTAAGTATCTTAAGAAACATCATGTCTTTAGAAAGGGGAAATCATGCCTGACAAACCTACTAGAGTTCTAAGATAAGGTAACAAAAATAAGACAAGATAAAGTTGGGCAGATTACGTATTTTTTAATTGCCAAAAAGCCTTTGGTAGGTGTACCCTAGAAGAGGCACATTACACAAAGTCTAGAGACAGGAGGAATTAATCGGAAAATCACTAACATGGTTAAAGAATAAGCTACAAGCAGGAACCAGTCACAATGAGGGAGAGAAGTTGGAGTGGGAGATCCAGAACAATCTGTGTTGGGACCAATGTATTATTTTAATTTTTTTAAATGGCCTTCATCATTCCAATTATAGGATCATTTGCTACAAGTAATTATCCTACAGAGGATGCATTAAATTTTTTTACAGAAATTTGGTCTCTTAGAATAAATAAATCTGATGTTATTGTGAGTGTTGATTTTGCAGCCTTGTTCTCAAATGTCCCACTTAGAGGTACTTCTCAGCTGGAACTTAATTATTTATTGCCCGAGGAATCCTGTAATTTTGGGTTAAACATTAAACAATTTAGTACGTTATTAGAGACTGCAACATCTGATTCTCTTTGTTTTCATGGTAAACTGTTTACACAAATAGACGGGGGTGGGGGGTATCCAATGGGTTCACTCTGGGCTAATCTTGGACTAATGTTTTCTTATGTAATTTCGAAAAATTGTGGATAGAAATTTGTCCTGCAGAGTTGAAGCCTATTTTTTTATCATAGTTATGTGGATGACCATTTACTTACCTGTAATGATCGCTCGCACATGAATATCCTTATTTTGTATTGGAATTCCAAACACTTACAATTTGGCTTGCACTTAGGATTTTTCAGATTTGTCTTCAACTTCGTTTCTTGATATTGTTACTAAATATTAGAGGTCAGTTTTCTATTTCAGTTTATCGTAAACTTATATTTACAAGATTAGGTTTACATTATCTCAGTTTTATTCTAGACTATATGAAATGAACATAATAAAAACTCTACTAAAATGAAATTTTAATCTCATTTCGAATTATAAACTATTTGATATTGATGTTAAAAAAATCCAATTTTTTTTCTAGTATAGTATTTTATCATTCTAAGGAATATTTAAGTAAGGAGTTTCTACCAGTTGAGGCCCCACACTCTCCAAAGACATACATTATGTTAAATCTCCATATGCGATTACTGTTAGTTGTTACCTTAGAAAGAAACTTAATATTATACGACACTTTTCCACAAATTAGTTATCTATTTGCATTTACTAATGATTAATCTATTTGAAAATATTTAAAACTTATTTTACCCTTTAACTTAAGATCACGTTTTCTCGTTTTTAAAATGTTCGAAGTGTAATGTCCGATGTTACGGCCAGCTTGAGCCTGTAACCGGGTTCTTTCTACGTAATGGGCCTTAGAGCCTGTTCTTCTATGATCCCACTCGAAGTCAATGATAACTTATCAGGAACTGGTGGTAGCAAGTACTTGTGCAAGGAATAAAGGGGGGTAAACAACACTTCACCCCTATATAATCTGTCATATTACTACACATATGTACACAGTGGCTGATTCGCACAAGACACTTAATATATCTGCAGTGTTCTTCAAATCCCAGTGAGTCCACTATCTTCAAGTATATGTCTTCCACGTTTTAACGGTAATCACAGGCGAGTTCACCTTAATGAACATGGGGCCAGTCTACACACCGTATCATCACGATGTCCCAATACCAAACACCTGTTCTCCAGAAACACACTGGCAGAGGTTTTCAGCAACATGCTGACAGGGGTCACAAATAATACGCCTAGGGTCCTCAACTAACACCCAGGCAGAAGTATCCAGCAAATCACTGGCAGTACTTCCCAACAGAAAGCCAGTAATGTTGTCTTTTTAACTCTTCTCGGCCCAATCCCGGTTATGTCGGTCCATACAATATCACTGCACAAGTACAACACACTGTCTACTACCAACGGCGGCCACTTGTTCCTCGCATGATTAAGTCAGGAGTTTTGGACTGACGAAGGTGAACTGCCTTCCACAGCACAATAGATCCACCTCTGTGGATATAGTCATTAGCCAGACAGAAAGAATACAGGGAGAACAAAGGATGGCAGCCTTTTACGGGGAACTAAAAATGTAATTGGATGCACCATCGAGAGAGCGTTAATATTGTTACTTCACTCACCAGAGGTCATCGTCATCGACCTCACCTCCTAACTGACGTATGAAACAGGAGCCTTTCACAGATGCCACACCTCAGCCAACAGATTGCGTTGTCTACGTCTCACTTAATGCCTTGGAGTTGGAGAGCAGATCCATAGATGGCGTTGATATCACCACACCACGCTCCGGAGAAAGCGTTGATATCGTAACATCTACCCACCAGAAGAATTTGGTTTGGTTCTAAAAGAAAACAAACCAACAAACTGGAAATAACCCAAGAAAATAACAATTTCCGATTATCAACAATTACCACTACACCACGGAGACAACAGTCTCCGTGGTGTAGTGGTAAGACACTCGCCTGGCGTTCCTCGAGCGCTATGTCATGGGTTCGTATCCTGGCCGGGGAGGATTTACTGGGCGCAAATCCTTAACTGTAGTCTCTGTTTAACGCAACAGTAAATGTGTACTTGGATGAAAAAACGAATCTTCGCGGCGGGGATCGTATTCCAGGGACCTGCCCGAAATGCTATGCGTACTAGTGGCTGTACAAGAATGTAACAACTCTTGTATATATCTCAAAAAAAGAAAAAAATTAGATATATGTAGATGGACTACCAATGTCATGAAAAAACCCTGCTCTAGGAGCTTTACCAATAGGGATGCCTTCAACAGAGCCAACAACAAGACCACTGGCAATAATCTGATTGACGTGCCTCTCAGGATTACGGCCACCTTGGTTAATTCAGGTACCGAGGCTCCGAGGAAGATAAAAATCCCTATGGGAACTTCCAACACCTCCCTGAGCGACTCCTGGTTTAACCTTGATATCGAGCGGATGTCTGGACACCTCCGCCTGGGAGCCGCCTGATCGCGTTCTGTTTTCGCCTTTTGGCTTTGATACTGCCATTTGGCATCCCTATTCAATGGTCCGGTTATACGACGCCTGGCGCACATATCGCCTTGGGTCACGGGATTGTTAATAGATTTTGACATGGTCTGGCTGGTTCTCCTGGCAGGGTGATGGTGTTCGGGGGCCGGCTTGGCTGAGAAGTGCCGGGGGTTGGCGGGTCTTGAGGCGGCTCCTGGTGTACCCTCAGTCGAGGTGGGCGGCTGGCTTCTGCTCTGCAGGAGGACACTGGATGACTTTGCGTTTTAATTGAGGCTGAGTTTTTGGTTTTCCTTCCTAGTGTTCTCTGTGTGGGGCAGGGCCCAGTGCTTGTCACCCTGAGGGACTCCTGGGGCTCCCCGATCATCTGCCTGTCTGCGTTTTTTTGCCACATGGCATATTAGTTTCCAGTGTTTGACGTCACTTGTTTCACGATTTGGCGTGGCGTTTCACGTTTCCGGGCTTCGCGATTAATCCTTACCGGGTACGCCGGGGCGCATCCGATCCCACGATCGTCGTCGCCCCTAAATCAACAACAACAACACCTCCCTGAGCAGTGGTATCGCTGGTGGCCTGTTGCAGAAGGCTTCTACCGTGCTAGTCTCACCAGGGAGTCAGGAATCTGGAATACTGGAAGTGGATGACGTGGGTTACCAGGTACAGCCTGGAGGTAAGTACCAGTGTCCTGATTGATGATTAGGTTGGCGTGTGTTCCCACGGTGACAGTCTGTACTCTGAAGGAAGGCAGAGTCAAGGCCACGCTGTTGAAGGCCTGGTCGGTGACAATACCGCAGCGGTCGATGGTGATACCTTGAGTGACAGTGGGGGTAAAGAGCGTGTTCACATTTCTAACTTCAGGGCTGCGAACAATCCTTATAATGTTGGTATCTGGCCCACTAGTTACACGAAGAACATTACCCTGACTAGTCCTGTCATTCGTTATAACATCTATTGGACTACCAACACTCTCAATCACCTCTTGGTTCTGTCCTCTCGCGATAATCATCAACTCTGAGCGAATGTCCCATCATTGATACCGCTTCATCATGATTATGTGTTCCAGCATCTGCTTCTGGTCCGTCCACTGCTCCTTGGTCATCGCTAATAGTCCTCTCACCGTATGACAGTATGCCATTTCGAATGGAGAGGATCCCAGACACTTATTTGGCACTGACCCTATGGCAAAGGGAGAAAATCACAAAAGATACCGAAGAAATATCTGGCTAGATGATGAACAACTTTTGAAAGCATGCAATGTCCATAATGGACTGTTTCAATCAGCCTGGGTTCGGAACATTGAGGGCACGACAACCTGTGCACATACCTCTGGAGTCTGAGGAGTTCTTGGTCGATTCCGTTAGTACCTCACCTTATCTTTCTACAAGTACGGGTCACCTGCTGTCACACCAGACTCTAGGGGGGTATCTGTGGGTACTTGCACTTGAGATTCCTTCTCTTGTTCAGTTATCCAGGTCACTCTAGTCCAGTACTCACCTAGTTGTACTCACCTAGTTGTGTTTGCGGGGGTTGAGCTCTGGCTCTCACATGCACTAGGGCGACACAGGTGGGAAACCTAGTGCACCAATGAGCCTCAGAGATATAGAAGAACTTTTTAGTGTCAGGAGTGGTTGACAAATGGGAATGCATTAGAAGCGATTGGGGAGGCTGACTCCATACCATATTTCAAGGTATTCATATGATAAGCCCAATAGGCTCAGGAACACTGTACACCTGTGATTGACGGTTGAAGAGGCGGGACCAAGA
>WNGS01164872.1:65076-82266 GCA_020271785.1 Procambarus virginalis
GGCTTAGTGTCAGATTCTTTTCTCTATTAAGTGTTGCAATGTTGCACAAGAGCTTTGTCGTGTTCAGCTTGGTACGGCCATAAACAATGATGTCATCAAGACATGTTGTCAGCATTAGGTATATCTTGCAATACCTGGCTGATGATGTGCTGGAATACCTCAGCAGCACTGTTAATACCAAAACTTAGGCGCTTGTACTATACAGACCTCGATGTGTCATAAACGTTGTGATGAAGCGACTCTCATCATCAAGTTCAAGCTGATGATAGCCCTTGTTTAAATCTAACTGCTGAATACAGTTGCACCATTCAGGCGGTATAATCATATCATCTACAGTGGGTGTAGGATGGCGTTCACGCATTATTGCCTGTTGGGAACACGCATGTCTACACAAATGCGTATCTCATCTGGATTCTTCGGCTTTGGTGGAGTGACAATTGGGTTACCATGGTGTTGGGCCTGTTACCGGTTCAATGATATCTAGTTCTATCAGCCTATCAGTTCGGCATCGACTTTCTTGCGAGTATGGAATGGTTGTCGGCGATGTGTTGGGCAACTGGAATTACATCTGGGTTGATATGCAGATGTACTTGCTATCAGTATAACAACCTATGGATTAAATCGATCAGAAAATTCAGCAACAATAGCATCAACATTGTTTGCAGATTCCACTGCTACAGCATTAGAAAGCTGAAGTAGCCCCAATTTGGTTGAAGTCTTGTAACTGAGTAGAGACTCCTTTGCATTCCTAACAACATGGAATGTAGTAGTGAGCATTGCACTCTTTGACTTAATCTCTGCAGTGAAAGTTCCAATCACTGGCAAGGCTACCTTTGAAGCATAGGCAGTGGCTTTGCCATTGTTTTTCAAGCTTTGGGAACTGTTTTTAAATTTCTCATAGTAGCATTCAGCAATGGTGTCAATGTTTGATCCAGTGTCAATGAGAACTTTGAGACAAATACCAGCAATGTATACTATAGTCTCTGGGTTGTTTGGAAGATCATTCCATTCTGTGATTGCTTGTACTCCATAAATGTAATCACATTCACTGTCATCTGAGACTGGTTGTAATGAAATGTTGTCTTGTACATTATTAACATTCTGGACTGAGGTGCAATATTGTGTTTACCACCTCGACCCCTATGACCTGGTCCTCGTACAGTGCTTTATTCATTGATTGTGGTTTCTTTAGTGCGGAACGACACATAGCACCAAAATGACCTAGTTTTCCACACTCATACACTTCTTACCTTGAGCAGGACAAACATTATCTTGGTGTGGGTAGTCTCCTCCACAATTGTAACATTTATTGTTGACAACCTCTGATGTGAGTCGTTGTGACTGCTTGATCTTGTTCCATGACTCCAGTTGTGATGTGGTTCTCGGCTCAATTTACTGTTAGGTTTGGCATGATATCTTCTATGATCATGGTGTCCTCCCTGAACCTTAAGTACCTCATAACTGTTAGCAACAGTGGCAGAACCGTTGTTGGCACTGCACTCCATGACACGAGCATCACGTGCAGCATCTTCCATTCGACGAGCAATATCCAGTATCTTGGTAAGAGAACTTTATCATCAACAAGTTCTAGAGCTCTTCGACGGAGACGTGTAGATGTGCATGTTTCAATTATTTGCTGTTTGATTTCTTTGTCAACGTCAGCAAACTCACAATGGGGCTGCAAACCCTGCAGAGGTGTATGGTATTGATCCACAGTTTCATTAGAGAGTTGTTTCGCTTCCTGAAATGCATAATTTCCATAGCAGTATTTTGCCTTTGTTTGAAGTGCTCAGTTAATTTGGCTTTGGCAGTGTCATAATCTTTGGCACCACCAGTGTCTTTCAGTGTGTCAGAGATGTCACAAACTCGATCACCTGCATAATGAAGTAGAAAGGCACGCTTTCTTTCAGCACTTTTGATGTCAGAAACTATCAACAAATTTTCAAACTTTTAAGCCATTTGGTCCACCTCTGTGACAGGTTGTCTGTTCACAGTCAGGATCAAATGCAGGAACTGAGGTATATTTGCCATTTTTACTGAATAAATGTAAACTTATCACTTAAATGTTCCTCAGAATACTAAACACTAACTGCACTGTATATGTTAGTTAAGAATTCACTGTAATTACTTTAATTTTGCAAAGCACACAAGCATTTTAATGCAAAATTTCACAGCAGTGCACAATACAGCAGCAACTGACTTCTTACCTTGCCTTTGTGTACATGTATTGTTCCTGCTCACAGCAGCACAGCAGTTGGCACAGCAGTAGTTAGCAGTTGGTACAGCAGATGTCAGCAGTCAGTTCACAGAGTGAAGAATTGTGTAGCACAGTGTCGTTTCGTATACAAAACATTGGGTTTTGTACACAACATCAAAGCGTCGTTTCGTACACAGCATCGGCAGATTCATCAGTACACAGCTTCAGTCAGCACATAGCATTGGTTAGCACATAGCTTGGGTTAGCACACAGCATCAGTTAGTACACAGCATTGGTTAGCACACAGCATCAGTTAGTACACAGCATTGGTTAGCACACAGCATGGGTATGGTGCTCACAGACAGCACGATTTCCTTCCTCCTCTGGGGGCGAGATAGCATGTTCTCCTTGTGTTTTAAGCTTAACAAATACCTGCGTTCACAGTTCATCCTCGTCCCCAGTGTGGTGTTTGTGTGTAGCTGAGGAAGTCTTGATTGTAGGGTTGATATAAAGTCATTTCTTTGTTACTGACTTTAATACTTATAAACGATTACATGACTAGCTGCTTCCAAGCTGGTAGCGTCCTGTACGCTTTCTGTTTTCATTCTCTACTGGCGTCTCAGCCACAACACAAACGGATGGTACCGTTTTCTGTGAATATGACAACGCCCAAGCTCAGTTGCTGACCATCCTCAACAAACATCGTACTGCTGTTGCATTTACACGAGAACAACTTGGATTGATACACCCATCACTCACAAAATTTCATCTTGACCCCTTGTACTCAACCAATTTATGCACCTGCATTCAGATTGCCTCATTCTGAACGAGCTGTTGCAGACCGACTTATAACAAGATGTTACACGGAGGTGTTATTGAAAGAAAGTACCTCTCCATTTGTGGGAAATTTTACCCACCATATCTAATAATCATCTAAGAAATGTATTATTTCTATATCATATCAATATCATATCAATCATATCTATATCATATCTATATCAAATCTATATCATATCAGAATCATATCAGAATCACAATAGATTCATATATATAGCTTGATCCTAGACAATGCCGCTTGGATCACGTACGCCATAGGACCCTATAGATGCCTACGTGACTTAGTGCATGTTCTTTCAAGGATCCAGAAGCTTCTAGAAGGATTTGTTAATTAAAAATTTATTGGAACACTGACGTCGTATCCGGTAGAGATAAAATCGAATCCTTATTAAGAGTCAGTGGTATTATCAAGTACTACTTATAATCTTTAAATCCTATATCATATTTTATTATAATCACATCTTATCTCAATCATAAGTCTAGACTGTAAAAATAATCAATCAATATTCATTCAAAGCTACCCCTCAAGAGAGAGGGAGGAGCATCTTGGGAGCAAGAAGCGCCCACCACAGCCCGAGGGCAGAACGCGTATGTTTACACAACTGTGAACAGTGACGGTCCCTTAGCGAACATTACTTGGCTGAGGACACCTTATCTAATATCATTATCACCAGTGAACACTCTCTAGAACTGGGGGAGTACCTGGACAATATATCAACAAGGAAAATCCTAGAACATTTATGTAAAATAAGAGTGAAGTGGAGCATTTAGTGACGCGGTCTCCACCTTCATCCCTAATCTCATCCCTAATCTTCATTGTTATCTTCTGCAACGCAGTCCAATATCCGTAGCAACGCTACTAGTACATCATACAGCAACACTGTTTTATAAAATATCGTGCCTAAACTCGCCAAGAGAGTTTATTCAGTCTGGCACACTTGTCAGACAGGCACCCGACTGGCAGAGAAGTATATTGAATGTTATTTTGGTATATGATTGGCCAATTGTATGCTTGTGACTTTAATATTCTATAAATCTGTCTTTCGGTAAAAAGGCGAGGCAACGCCTCATATTTCTGTGAGTTTATTATTAATATTGTGGTACAGCAGAATCTTATCCAAGCTCTGAACCTCATGAGTGTCCACTGTCAGAAAAGTTGGTACAATAAGTAAACAAATACTCATGAGTGTCCAGAGTGTAGGAAGAGATTCAACAAGCTGACTGTATTTAATCATATACATTGATCATATACATTGCATATACTTGAATATATAAATTAAGTTAACAATTGCTTGCTTAGTTATTTTTTAAGTAATCATATAAGTTCATTTAATTGAATATAATTTTAGTACTCAGTAACAGTACTTAGACCATATTTAGGTCATTTATCATACTTTACAATTTACAATTTAAGTTGTATAAAGTATAAGTGTATTGGCTGTTAATTGCTAAGGTGCTAGGCTAGACTGTGTATGTTTAAATCTCTGATTTAAACAGAGCCAGTGTTCAGTTATATAACTGAATTTATAAAATCTAATCCTTGTATAAAATACAAGCTGATGTGAGATACCTGTTGGCAGGTGGACGTGGAACTGCAATCAACCTATCAACTAATTCACTCACCCCACCTGCCCCTTACAGCCCATTATCTGTCATTAGGAAAAAGAGGAGCTAGGACTTACAACCCTAGCTAGAGATTTTAGTTGAATTAATTTGCATACAGTAAATTTTAATTTAGTTCAGTACAAGTCCCTGGTAGTCTCCTCTTATATCAATCACAGCAGGTTTTTCCCACACCATTGAATGCTCCATTGATCTTAGTTCCCAAGAAGGATGGGTCTTGGCGTCCCATCGTTGATTTCAGTAAACTTAACTAGGTGAAGATACTGGATAAAATTCCACTTCCTGTGCTTACTGACATATTGCAAAACATAGGCCAGAATAAGTTTTTCCCTATTCTTCATCTATTGCAAGGGTTTTGGCAAATACTACTTGACCCAGAAAGCCGAGAACTGAAACTGTTTTCTGCCCCTAATGTCCATTACCAGTACACCCGCATGCCTTTTGGCTTATGCAGCAGCCCAATTACCTTCTCTAGACTACAACAAACCTGTTCTGGCAAATGATAGGTATTACCTCATGATTTAGCTCGATGACCTCATAATCATGTCCAAGGATGTACCTCCTCACCTTCAAAGTTTGGAACGTGTTCTTCAGAAACTAGTTGAAGCTAATTTGAAAATCAAACTTAGCAAATGTGTCATCATGAAGAAAGAGATAAAGTTTCAAGGTCATAATGTCACCTTATAAGGCATAACCACTTTTGACACAAAGATAGATGCTGATAAGAACTATCCTGCCCCACATAATGTTGAAGCTGTACAAAAGTTCAAAAGCGTAGCAGGATTCTACCCCGTATTTCATCGCTGGCTACACAGTGATTGTGTCTCCTCATTCACCACTTTAAGAAACACATCATAAGACCTGATCGTTTGGACACCTGATCAGGAGAAACAGTTTAAAACACTTAAAGAGACTTTGATATCTGCTACCATTCTCAAGTTCCCAGACTTCTCCAGGCCTTTTGATTTGGTCAACGACTCCAGTAATATTGGGTTAGGAGCTCTATTATCACCAATTAGCAACAGAAAAGAACATGCAATTGCATATGCAAGCCGAGTCCTCTCCAAAGCAGAAAAGAATTACTCGACAACAGAACGAGAAGCTTTAGCTGTAGTGTGGGCTCTCAAACATTTCAGAGACATCATTTATAAGTACCATGTCCATGTACTGACGGACCACCAAGCCATTATTCCCTTGTTCAAAGAAAAGAACCTAATAGGCAAGTTTGCCCGTTGGTCGCTCACATTACAAGAGTTCCTACCCACGTTTGGATACTAACCTGGCAGACATAATCTACGTCGTTCATATTCGAGTTGAATACCCTTCAATACACTTGCAAGATGTAGAAATGGCACAACATCAAGACCCAATGTGGGCACCAATCACAAATTTTCTAGTGAACCAGTTCACGACACTTACAGTCGTACCTCCCAAGCCGCTCAAGGACTCTTGAATCACGTGCTCCATTGCAAAGTTATGCTTGGATCTCCTGCCAGAATGATACATCAATTTGTTATTCCTACATCGATAGTACCTATTGTGTTGAAACTTTTTCATGACGCCCCACTCAGTACGCGTCCTGGCAAGGACTGCACCATAATGCAGGCTCGCTTCAAGTACTACCGGCCCAAAATGGCAAAACAGATTGAAAGTCACGTGGATCAATGTCTAACCTGCCTAGCTCACAGAGGCCATGTTGCTGGCCCGAACCCGATTCAGATTTACCCTACGACTAATGCATCTTGGGACCGTGTTTCTATGGACTTGCCAATGAACTTTGCTGAACCTCCAAGAAATTAACATCTCCTACTACGATAGAGATAACTTTTCTAGTTACTGTGAACTGGTTCGATTCCAAACAAATTGCAAAAACAATAGCTGTTGGATTTCATGATAACACAATTTGCAGGTATGGTCCACCTAGGGTTATACTTTCTGACAATGGCCAGGAGTTCAACAGTTCTGTTCTGGGACAACTGGATAAACTGTACAACATTAAAGATGTAACATAATGTCTTATCACCCGGCTAGCAATGGCCTCGCTGAAAGAACAAATAGAAAGTACTTGACACACTCAGAGTAACAGTCAATCGGNTTCTAACTCCTAACCAGCGCCGACCGAGCCCTGCACGTGCTCCTGCAACCCGACCTACTGCTCATGTTAGGTTGCAACACTGACAGTCACAACACAGACTGACACTGTGACTCGCGGATGACAAACAGCACTACGGCCTTCATGAATAGCGCAGACCAGGCCTATGGACCCAGACAAGACCTATGACTCGCAATTGGGGGGAAGGCATAGCAGCCTTCGTAAACAGCATGATGTAGGGAAGCGAGACGATCTCCCTGCTTACTCAATGCCTACTCATAACATATTTAATGTATTAGCAGAGGAGGATACCGCACACCACCTACACTCTGACAATACACACAGTCATGTGTTCCAGACACACATGACCATATCAGTCTCCTAATAACATGCCAAACAAAGACACAAAAGGACTTCTGATTATAGCCACTCTGAGAGGTCGACAACTTCAAATTTTCCTACACACAGGAGCTAGAGTCGACATTATTAAAGAAGCCACCTTGCATTACATACACGGCAGATTTGTCGTACGCCATCCATCTGTCCCCCACCTTAGTGGAGTTTCAGGAGGAATGACTGCAGTTTGGGTGAAGCTGACATAGAGTAAATAGTTGATGACAGATTGCTCACCATGACATGCATACTTGTAGATAATATTCGGTGCCCAGGAGACACCTTACTACGACTGAACATTATGAGAGACTATCGATGCTTACCGTCGGGAAACAACACTGGTAACACAGTAGTACATCTTTGTGGTGTGTACGCCATGGGACACGAGTTTCACCAACCATGGGAACTATATCAGTTACATTAAAAGCCAGGAGTGACCAGGATACACTTTACCAATTACACCCAAACAAAGCCATCACTCAATAACTTACTAACACCAGTCCATCACGTAACCACACAGAATCACAGGTCGGTGAGGTCAATGAATCTTTGCAAGGGCCCCCAGCAATTGTTCATTACCTTACTTGCCTGGAGTCTAATATCAATCAGTCAGAGGCATTTTACACCAAGACACCGTACTACATTCTCAAGCACTAACAAAGGTTATTGTCAAAATATCCGGTGTACTTGACCTAGATCACGTAATAGCAGACATTGAAACATGTTAAATAAAGGTACCTACATAGAATCATCCTTACATCAGGTACAGAACAACACTACTGCTGTTTATGTTGCCAATATCACCAGGCCAACATTCACCTCAAATCAGGCACACACATAGCAGACTTTACCCATTATTCGTTACCAGTGCGAGTAGTGGATGAGGCCTCTACAGAACAAA
Source organism: Procambarus virginalis (assembly GCA_020271785.1). NCBI lineage: Eukaryota > Metazoa > Arthropoda > Malacostraca > Decapoda > Cambaridae > Procambarus > Procambarus virginalis. The sequence continues at coordinate 73,120 of WNGS01164872.1, forward strand.
TGGTACATGAATTCTCTCACATGACAAAACGAATAGTTAGCAGTCTCATCTGAACATCTTAGTCCCAATGACTACCCACACGCCTGTGGTGTTTGTGTGTAGCTGAGGAAGTCTTGATTGTAGGGTTGATATAAAGTCATTGCTTTGTTACTGACTTTAATACTTATAAACGATTACATGACTAGCTGCTTCCAAGCTGGTAGCGTCCTGTACGCTCTCTGTTTTCCTTCTCTACTGGCGTCTCAGCCACAACACAAACGGATGGTACCGTTTTCTATGAACATGACATTCCTCCTTTTCTTTAAAAGAATGAATACAGGATGTCTACCATGCTTGTAGCACAAAGCAAAGTTATTGACACAAAGTAAGTTATTAACATATCAAGAGATATTGCATACATTTAACATTAATTAAGCACATAAAGAATTTAAACAACTTAATCTTTACCACACAGGATTTCAATGTTAAAAATACTAATGCAATGTTAAACAAAAATGAGTAAGTAAGTAATTATCAACAGAAGGCACCAAACCGGGAAGGCTATGTAGCACCATAAAATGAAATAAACAATAAACCATAAAATAAAGAAAAATGAAAGAAACTGTAATACAAAGTTTCAAAATATTGAATGAGAGATCTGCATTATTCAAACAATATTAAATTTAGTTTAGCATAATAAGTAAATACTTTGCATTACATAGGAACACAATTAATCATCAAATCGTGTAAGGCGTTTAACATGACGTTTAGGACGAGAGTCCTTAAATACAAGAACATCCCTCGATGAATTGTTTGTCGGGTTATAGCTCATTTTTTCTTTTACCTTTGTACGACTTTTCACTTCATCATTTTCTACACTATTTGGAATCACTTTAAAATAAGCCATATTACGTGTTATACTATGATCTCTATTACTCGCTGTTACCATAGTTCCTTTTACACTAATCACTTTATATGGTTTTGTATCATACGGCATATCTAGCTTTCCCTCTTTTTTCTTTTTAACTAGAACAGTGTCTCCAACCTTTATGAATTGTTCCTTTGCACGTTGATCATGAGCAATTTTCATTTTGTCCTTGGCTAGTGCATCCTTCTGAGCGAGACGTTTATCAGTTATCTCAGCTGGCATGACAGGTAGTGCGATTCTCATAGGACGTCCAAATAAGATTTCACCAGGCGACTTGCCCAGTGTTCCATGCGGTGTTGCACGGTAGTTCCTGAGAAAAGCATACATAGCTTGTTTCCAGGATCGTCCTTCGGCATGAGCACAGCGTACCGCTTTCATGAGAGGTTGCATGAATCTCTCGACTTCTTCATTTGCTTGAGGATGTAGTGGCATCACACGGCGGTGTTTGAATCCAATATGCTCAGCAAAGTTGACGAAGTCTTGTCCATTGAATGGCGGTCCATTGTCCGTCTTGACAACTTCAGGAATGCCAAAGTTTGAAAAGATCTTGTCGAGTTTCGGGATGACAGCCTTTGCAGATGTGGAAGTGATGATTTCTACTTCTGGATAACGTGAGTGATCATCAATGACTATCATCAAGTACTCTCCAGTTGGTAGCGGTCCACAGAAGTCCATCGATACTTCCATCCATGGTGCAGCAGGTAGTGGTGAAGGTTGTAGAGGTGTTGGTCTTGAAGTATCCACTGCAGCTTGGCAAGGGACACAGGCATCATGCATGTCCTTAGCTTGACGATCAATGCCAGGAAACCACACCTTTTCTCGTAGCAGCTGTTTGGTCCTAACAAGACCTTGGTGTCCTTGATGTGCAAGCTTCAGAGCACGCTGCTGGAGAACTGCTGGAATGACGATACGAGTACCTCGCAGCACGGTAACGCGTTGTTGCATAACACTTAATTCTGTCTGAATGCGTTCAAGTGCTTTGAATGCATCTTGGTCAACTCCCGAGGGTGGGATGCGTGGAAACTTTTTCTTAGTCAATGCATCCACTGTTGCTTGCAGAGTTGGGTCCTCTAGGGTTGCAGTACGGATTTCATCAAGAGTGAGAGCCTTGGGGACTGCATCACAGGTTACAGAGTGTACATATTCCTCGGCAACTTGCTGATGCTTGGTGATGGTGAAACTGTTGGCAGGATGTCGACTGATGTAATCAGCGGGATTGCCTGCACCCGGCTTGTATTTCACCGTAAAGTTGTATGGTTGCAGACGAAGAGCCCATCTCTTAATGCGAGCTGGTGGTTTGGACTTTGGATTATTGAAGATGGTCTCCAACGGTTTGTGGTCAGTGACTATCGTGGTGAAGGGTGCACCAAGCAGATACACATTGAAGTGTTCACAGCCCCATACAAGAGCAAGAGCTTCTTTCTCTGTCTGACTGTATCGATGCTCAACATCTGTGAGAGAACGGCTGGCGTAGGCAATTACAACTCTGGAATCTGGTTGACCAGGTTTGTGTTGGGCTAACACAGCACCTAAACAAACAGGACTAGCATCCACCGTTAACTCAGTGTCCATTGATGGATTAAAGTACGCAGCAGTCGCATTTTCTACTAGTGCATCTTTCACAGCATCAAATTCATTTTGCTCGATATTGCTCCAGTACCATGATGCATTTTTCTTCAGGAGCTCACGTAGAGGCTTCGTAATGGTAGCAAAATCTGGAATGAAGCGAGAACAGTAGTTTGCCATTCCCAGAAAACTATGTACTTTAGTGGATGTTTAAGGAGGTGCAGCATTCTTGATATCTGCAACTTTCTTAGTGTGAGATTTTTTCTACGCCTACCTCCCTTAGGAGGTGGACTACAAGTTTAAAGGCTGCTCGCGGCAGTTAAGCATGAGTCCAATAGAAAAAGGAGAAGCGGGAGCAAACCGCCAGGCTTCCACCACTAGGGGTGAAAACCTGTCCACATAGGCTGCAGGTTCCTCCTAGTTAAACAGGACGTTAAAACTAATAAAGGGTAACCGACGGGTTCTCACAATCAAATATTTATATTTGATGTTGCGCTATGAATTGGAATTCGAATTCCCAAGAGCACAGCCGTCATATCAAAAGATCACATCAACATCAATCGTATGGAGCAGAACATGGGTGGAAAAGAATGGTTGATGGTTGACATCAGAGACCGTTTTCTATAAAATAAACAATTTATTAATAACAAGAGACTAGACTACTACATTATTGAGTTTACATTTACGTTAATGTCCATCCAGTGGCACCATAACCAACAACTAAATAGCATCCCTTGCTGTGCGGCTGCATACTGAACTAACCTGAACACAGGTGTGCCCACTGACGACGCAATATTGCAAATCAAAAAAATATCACAGACTAAGTTACACCACAGCGAGTGATTTATTACGTTAATGTCCATCCAGTGGCATTTGCAACACAGCTATTCAACAGCCCCTCGAGAAGTGACAGCAGGCTCCATCTTGCTGACACTTCAGGCTGACAACATGAACTAACTGAACAAATGAAGGTTATCCACTGATGACACAAGCATGCAATCAATAGTGTCATGGCTTCCCTGACAGCTACTCTAATCACAAGCTTAAGGTTCTTCTTCCAAACAGGAGTGACCCCCGTAACTAGGCGGGTAGTCCAACAGTGACTCCCCCTATCACAACCTAATGTGAACACTCTTTGCAACTCCCAACAAGAAGTTGCACTGTAAACAGTAAACAAAGTCAGGCAAGGCAGGATTCTGGGACACAGCTACACTAATCGCTAAGTTTACTCTACTCTCGTCACCAGACGATAACCAAAAGAAATTGCCTTAATCAATTACAACATTGATTATGTGATTAATTACGTTAATTGACTGACCACAGCAGTCAGCAACAAAGTACTACTGTAATCACAAACAATTGTCTCTCACTAGACAACAACATGATGGTACTCTACGTTAATCATCAATACTTGTTTCTCTCAACAAAAGTCATCTTGTTAACAATTACTCCAAACTCTTACATTACTTCACACTTGACTCCTTGCAAGTATTCAGTGAGTAATTCTTAATTAAGGTCAAACGGACCACTAATTACATCCTAATTGAGTTACGTTAACTAAGCCTACCCTAACTGGGTAGCTTCTCAACAATCTGTGTCATTAATTACTTTATTGAGTGTTAATTACCCTAATTAACCCTGAGCAATTAATTAACTGTCACCAGGACCGATAATTAATCATACATAAATACGTCTCATTCCGCACTGCCTAAGCAGGTCTCATCAAACACTGTGAATTCACGGAAAAGGAGTTAATTACCCTAATTAACATGAGTGCAATTAATCCACTGTCCTCAGACAGGATATGATTAATCTAACGAATTATGCTAGCTCCATGATCTCACTTTACCGAGTCATCTGAGTCCTCAAGACCCCAGACGTTAATTACTCCACTAATTATCATGAGCCACTAATTGCTATACCTCCGAAAGGTGATTAGTCCCGAGCAAATTACGTTAACACAAATACTGACAGACTCTGACAGATCCTCTCCCACTACGTGAATTCATGATGAGAAGGCTAATTACATAATTAGCTGGAGTGGTCAATTAGTTGTCACACGGAAAATGAATTGCACCCGAGACGTATCTCACTCAAGCTCAACACTGTTCTCCCATAACAGCTCTCACTCATTCAACAATAAATGTGCACCCCTTATCCAGTTAATTACCCCTTTAATTAACTCACTGAATCCTCAAGTCCTCAGCACAACTTAAAGAAACAAAGTAATCCCAATGTTACATAGGTCACACTTATAATGGCATGCATAACAACATAAATGCACCGCCCACATACGGTTGCGGCTACCGCAACTCGTTAATTACTATACCCACACAGTAATGACACACGGTTTTGCAACAACAAAAGTATACCAATATTACTGCCTCCCCTTAATCTTTCAACTGTTGCAAAAGATTAAGTATTGAGAATTTCCCCTGAATACTCAAAGGGGTCCCCTTAAATCCTCAACACAGTTCTAGGACAATAATATTGTATACCTGATAACACTACGGCACAAACCTGCAACACAATGATGCCGTCAGCATGCCCCACATGCTAGCCGGGCCGGGCGGGGTGGCACACGGGCGGCCCGGGGTGGCCGGGCCGGGCAGGCGGGCAGCCAGGGTGGCCAAGCCGGGCAGGCAAGTGGCCTGGGTGGTGCGCGGGCGGCCTGGGGTGGCCCCCGGGCATACACACGAGGATGGGGAACCACTAACAACCCAATCATACCAGAGCATGTCTTGCTCTACACTGGGCGTGATAATGGCCGGCGTCACTACGACATGGACACCATCGGGTGGAATGCAAAGTCCAACAGGGGCCTGTGATATCACTTTAGTTATACTAGGAGGCCCTGCCCATTATTCCACCAATTGTCCTTGAACATAGGATATGTGAACCACCTGTTACACCCTGAGGCTCTGCCAGCTGCCTCATGGGTGCCCACTGTCTCTGAGGCTTTCACTGTCCCGTATTCATCAGCCCCCATTTCACGCAAAATTGGGCCCTGACACACCCAGGATGGCAGGAGTGCCATGCAAGATGAGTAATCTGGATGACAGAAGCGATTAACCGTAGTGGACCAGTCACTTCTTCCTCCGCTTGCTGCCCAATTCAAACTAAACTCTTTTGGTGGGTAGGGAAACTCAAATCCCCATATCTTCCCCCTGCCTTGTCTTGACCAATCAGCAGGAAGCCGGGACACCACCATGGTGCCGCTTCCAATGGCAGCTGTTCGCGCCAAAACTCTGCTAGAGGCAGGGATGCCTAAACCAATCCGGGCGCCCCTCCCCTGTAGCGTCCCGTGACGTCACAAGGAGGGGGGCAGGCCTAAAACAATGACGCAATGTCTCACATGGTAGGGGGGAGCAACGTTCACCCCACTGTCCCCCCTACCTCGTAACGGTTTGAGAGTCAAGTATCCTCACATACCACTCACTCTCAAATCTCTTCCTATTTCACAGAAACAGGAAAATTTCTGTAATTCTCACTACAGAGCAATCACAGACCTCTAGTCAGTCCCAAACGACAGTCCTTAAAATAAACTTTCATTGAACACCCCACAAGTATATGTTAGTTTGAAAGTTTCAGTTTCTAGAGTCCCTAGAGCAACTAGCCTTATCTAGAAACTAGGAAAACTAGCTGAGGGAATCTAGATTCCCTCACACTTAGGATCTGGAGATAGACCTTTGTCACTAAGTACATGTGTCGGGAAACCGACACACTCATACACAAATAGTATAGTCTTCCCTTAACAGTATCCTCTTAAAATTAGAGAATGGGAGACTCCGTGACGTCATCGACGTCGCCGCAGTATTTACATTATTAAACCACTGTTCATACAACAGTTTAATGTCAAAATTGAATAAAAAAGTGTTCAATAAGACTGAATATAATTATTAACACCAAAATATAGCTTGATTCCCTTGTTAACGTAAATTTAACTTAGAAGTGGAAAAAATATTGGAACATCTAGGGAGGCAGAGCGTCTCTTACAGACGCCTCGCACTCACGAAAACAATAACAATGGGTGCTCGTGTGTTGTGATAATGGCCACACAGGATAGACCTACTCTGCCTTAAGAAACTGCCATAGCAACATCACTACTACAAATAAGAGCACTCCAGTATCCGGCTTACCAAGTAAATTGTGACTTGGAACAGCAAGTAGCTGAGCAGTAGAACTATGTACATGTACCTAGCTGTTGCCAGCCTTGAAGGCCTCAACAGCCGCCATTGGCACCATGAGGCACAGGGCCACACCCACATAGATGCTAACATGACACAGCTTTTGCAGGCCCTTACTACAGGCTCAGATAAGGCCATTCTAGTTATTGTAGTAGTAGTATTCATAACTAGTAATAATTGTTGAAATAATAGTAGATTAGACCACCATATGTGGTATGATAAAATAATATAATTAAACTTAGGTAAACAATTTGTAGTTTAAGAAGGAGCCATTACAAAGTGGTTTAAGCTACAAATTGTCCCCCCAATTTGTGTGAGATTAATTTCAGGCAGTTTTAACAAGTACATACAGTCCACTCAATTTCTTACCTACTAAGAAAAAATAAGATAAACTTTAATTTACTGAAGTCAATTAAAAGGAGATATACTGCCTGGAGTTTTTACCACATAAATTATGGTCCTTCGAACCGGATGATTATTACAGTTAACCAGTAGGTACATTGCATCTAGACATAAGATCCTGATATACATTAGTAGTGCAATATAATAGCAGAAAGACATTGCTATATTTACATTTTCTAGCCTAACTTTTCAATCTCATAGCAAGCAAACTACAACAAAGCACTATTATTGTTCTGAGGCCTATGCCAAAGAACTATTGTGCCTTTTTCATTACAAGAGGTTGATAAGAGGCTAATTTACTTATAAGTTACTTATAAATGTTTTTTAATTTAAGTATAAACATTACTTTAATATTGCACCAATACATACTGCATACCACATTGTTTACAGCAAATTCTTGCACAAGGGTAGGACATTTTAGGCTGGTGTTGTACAGCAACCTAGTTTAATTTATTGTGCTAACCTGGTGTAAGGGTAAGAATTTTTTACACTTGTCTAGAGTTGAACATATATTACAACCTAGCAAGTACATATTTTTATGCAGTATTCATGACAACCCGAGTTGTGTTGTCAACCTGATATTCATACATATAATTATAGGTATAATTTAACTATAATCATTTCACCTTTGAGTGTTAACCTGTGTCTCTGTACCAACCAAGAGTGATAAAGAAGGCTAGCTTGCGGAATACCAGCATTGATACAGGCTTACCACTCAAATTATAGCGTGTATGATTATACAGTAGTGTATATTTTAAATGATAAACAGCTCTAGTTCGGAAACTAGTTGCTTTACTAATTCAAGTGCCAAATAGTTAAAAGTCCATACGACTAGCAAGTACTTCCAAGATGTCTACACTCCAAAATGTAAAATTAACCCTTAGGGCCTTAAAGGGGCATCTCACAAGGCAGATTAACAAATGTGAAGACATGAGTAATCAAACTCCAGTTAATTATGCAGCACTGGAAAACTATCTTAAGCTTACACGGAACAAATATGACCGTGTGTTGCAACAAATGAAACAGTATCAAGATTTACTGAACAGTTCTAGTATTGATGAAGATACGATGAACAACATTCTCCAAGAACACTCTGATTATGAAGATGCAATGTTTGTACAATTACAATCTATGAAGATTGATAGACGCCCATAAGGCCAATATAAATATTGCAGCTACAACTACCCAGAATCAGACAGCACCAGAAGTCAAATTACCATCACTCAGTCTTCCAACTTTTTCTGGAACAGAGGACGAGAATTGGGACAATTTCTGGAGCAAATTTGTCGATTCTGTGGATTCTAATGTCAATGTACCAAAGACGACAAAGTTTACGTATTTACAGAGTGTCTTGAAGGATGAAGCCTTTCAGGTAGTCTGTAATCTGAATCACACAGATGACGATTATGACAATGCTGTACAACTACTCAAGGACAACTATGCGAAGCCTGAAAGGACTATCAGAATTTTAACCCAGAAGCTGTTAGATATTAAACATCCAAATAATACAGCAGTCTCACTCCAAGCCTTTAGATTGGAGCTTGAGTCTTTGCTTAAGGCACTTAAAATAAAGTAACTTGGATGAATCAGACTGGATAATCCAAGTCCATATGACTCGCAAATTACCCAGGGACATCCTGGATAAGTTGTTTGTGTTGTATGGAAAGTCATATCTGACAGTAACAGAGATTACAAAGGGGTTACAAACCATCATAGAACGAGAAAGAGTTATCCCAGATGAAAAAGCGACATCTAAACCTTCGTCTACTACTAATAGTAAACAACAGAGTACAAACAGTACTCCAAACAAATCTAAAACAACTTCTCCCTCTCCAAAGTGGAGACAAGGCAGTGTGGGCACATACGCAGTTGGTACCTCCAAACCTACAGGTAACGCGTCACCCAAATCGGTGACTCCTCAAGATACTGTTAACGTCTGGAGACCATGTCTGTTCTGTGAACAATCACATTCCATGTACAATTGCAGACGATACCCCGATCGTGCAACACGCATAAAACGACTCAAGGAGATACATATGTACCAAGTGTATAAGGGAACCATCCCGACAGCTGCACATCAACAAA
>WNGS01164872.1:82291-107676 GCA_020271785.1 Procambarus virginalis
ATAAGCTCTACAATGAACAAATTGTTTCCAGGACACAATATCCTTGGGATCTTGCCAGCAGGGTACACGCTTCAGAACAAGGATCTGCTCCTCTTGCTATAAATGTTTACTGAGATCCGTAACGTCATAAAAGATCAAGCAGCTCACCCCGTGAGCCCACTCAGTGTACCTACTTTTATACACAATACCTCCAGGCTCTGCAGGTTACTGTGTTTGCATTTAGTATTGTATCTCTTATATTTATATATATATATATATATATATATATATATTATATATATATATATATATATATATATATATACATACATACACATATATATATATATATATATATATCTATATATATATATATATATATATATATATATATATAATATATATATATATATACCCCCCTCGGCTCGTTGATGCCGTGAGGGGGGCTTAGTGAGTGGCTGCCGGAGTGTGATGCTCCCTTGGGACAGTCCTCTGTCCTTTTCTAGCCTAGTGCTCCTGCTGCCGTCCTCTCCAATTATGCCGAGCACCTTTTCCTTTTCCTTCTGTTTCGTTTTTCTCCCCCACTCTTCTCCTATCTGCTTGTCGTTTCCTGCCGACCTTTGGCTTGTTTTGGTTCTCTCTTTGGACTTCTTCTATTTTGACGCCCGGGTGCTTGAGGAGGCATACTCTTGCACCCATAGAACTGTAATACCCAACTTCTCGAGCGAGGGGAACCTTTTTATTGTCAATCCCCCTTTCGTCGCTGAACCCGATCTCGACGGACTGGCGGTTCTTAAGTTGGCGTTTGTGTTGCGTATACTCACGACGCACCTTAGGGAGCCCCAGCATGATTGGCGATAGCTTCCTGTTGGGTGTCTTGCCTCTAATTGTGGCTCCATGTGGGGTATGGGGTGCACATTCGTGGATGAATTTATCGCTCTTCGTACATATGGAGTTTAATGTTTCTGTTGTACCCTCTCGGGCTAGTGGGGTGGGCGACCAAGCCCCCGAGTCGGCCTGTCTTGGAAGACCGGGCTTTGTAGCCTCCGCTGCGTTGGGCCCCGCCTTGCTCCTCCTCTGACTCTCCCTGACTTCTTCCCCAGCTCCCCTCCCTCCTCCGTGGTTGGGTCGAGCCTCAACCCCCCAGTGGTGACCACTTCGTCCCCTGGTGCGGCTAAGTCTCTCGTTGTGACTACTGCGTCTTTTGTCCCCTCCTCCTCAGGGGGTTCTCAACGCCCTCAGCGCCATGGCCGCACTCGCTCGTTTCCTTCCTGTACTGATGCGTATCAGGCCTTGTTTGGTCCTGCTTCATGGGCCAAATACTTTGATCTCCTCCCTCTTGATTCCGCGCCTCCTGACGATTTCTCCCTCAATTGGCATCTCGTTGATTCCGTGGATGCGTCTGTCACCTTCAACCCATCTCGTCTCGGTACACGTGTCGTTGCTTGCTCCTTCTCAGGATGCAAGGATGCAGCTTCCCGCTTGGCTGCCTTATCCTGCCTAGGTGAGATCCCTTTCGGGTCTCTAAGAACACTCGGTTGAATGCAGTGTTGGCACTATTCTCCTCCACGCCCCATGTTGCAACCGGTGTTCGGAATCTGAAGGACTGCCACGATGACATTCGGTATATCCTTGATGCCCAAGGTCATTCTGTCCTCCAGGTCACTGGACAGAGTATACAGAGACGAGAGCACCCCCAAATTAGACATACCTGAGGCACACTTGAAGAGTCTTCTCGAAGCATGTACAAAGGAAGCCCATTTCATCAGTCCACAAGGAGACATGTATCTACAAATAGACGGAGTAGCAATGGTCCTCCCCCTTAAGAGTTTTATTTGCTAATTTTTATATGGGAACCATCGAGGACACAGTCTCAGTAGCAGACAAAAACCAACTGTATATTGCCATTATGTAGATGACATATTCGTCATATTAAAACTCAGATGAACTAATTGACCAAAAAGACATCTAGAGAGAGAGTCAGTACTCCGATTACACATGAAAATAGTGAAAATAACAGTCTGCTATTCTGGATGTACTAATAACAAAATAGGAACCTCCTTAAGCACCAACGTATATACCAAGCCCACCAACATAGGATTATGCCTGAACGGTAGAAGTGAGTGCCCCCAAAGATACAAAGCCAGTGTACTCAATGCTTATTCGTCGAGCGCTTACCCACTGCTCTGAATGGAGCAACGTGAGTAGAGTTTGAAAAGAGTAACTCAGGTATAGGTGAACAACGGATATAGCAACGCGGAAATAAACGCTGCTATAAGAAGACACTTGGACCGATGGTATAATCTGAACCTAGAACAGAAACCACAATACCTCCAATAAATTATATTACAAATCAACCATGCACAATGAACATATAAAAGAGGAGAAGAATAATGAAATAAATAATCCGAAAAGGATTAAAAAGCATTATTCCTAACCAAAACATAGGCCTGATCATATTCTTCAAACCAAGAAGACTTTCCGAACTCCTTATCAAAAACAGCCGAAGCCGACGGAGAACGTCATACATAGGTATGACGTCGACCAAGCTGACGACGAGGCGTTTGACATGCCATCTTCAATCCGGTGCCCCCAGGAATCAAATGAGACAAGCCCATGACATCACCCTAACAAGAGAAATGTTGAACAAAAATACCTGTATATATACAAAACCCAAATGCAAGAAGATTACAAATTTTGAAGCAATTTACATAAGAATAGAACAACCTACCATGAACACCCAAATCACGGAACTATTTACTCAACCCACCATGAGAGTAAGGGCAAGACCAGAACATAACGAAGCCAACATAGAAGACACTGTTCAACATAACAGGCCAATTACACCTGATTAATCTTTGAATGTAGATAGGAGCTGCTTCGTATGGGCCAATAGGCCTTCCACAGTTACCTTTATTCTTATGTTCTTGTGTGCTTCATCCCCATTTATCCCTTATATATCCCCATGTTTTTACCTTTATTGTCTTATCACCTGGACCCAGTGAGAGTATAAATGGTATTGAATTATTAATCTTACTTTTTCGGTTATATTAAATAATATATGTTTACAGGAAAGACTGCTACCAATATATATATATATATATATATATATATATATATTATCTTATATATATATCATATATATATGTAATATATATATATATTATATATATATATATACCAATATATATATTATATATATATATTATATATACTATACTATATATATATACATATACTAATATATAACAATATATACCAATAATATATATAATATATATATATATATATATATACTATATACCATATACCATATATATATATATATATATATATATATATATATATATATATAGATATATATATATATATATATATATATATATATAGTTTAGGCCTCACCCTGAACCCCTTCTAAATGTGAAATAATATATTCCAACCAGGGCTTCGTAGAGAGAATAGAGGGTCTTCTGCCAAACATCCATAAAACTAAACCTAAAGACAGAACACTCCTAGGAGCTCCCCTGGGGATGAAAGCCATCAATGAGGTCCTTGATAATAAAATTGCCGACCTTAAGAGGATGGAGTGGAGGATTGAGGATATTGATGCTCATGATGCACTCTACCTCATCACCAGATGTCTGTCCCTCCCCAGGTTAACCTACTTTCTGAGGTGTTCACCATCTTACAGTAGCCAAAAACTAGCTGAGTATAACCGGTTACTGAAATCAATGCTAGAAAAAGTCCTTAACCTTTCTCTTGATGACCTACAGTGGAAACAAGCCTCTCTTCCGTAAGACTTGGGGGCCTCGGAGTTCGAACAGCAACGCAAATCGCTGTTCCAGCCTTCCTGTCTTCCTCATCGGCATCCGACGACCTTGTGAAGGAAATTTTACCTGCCCACTTACATCAGCTTGGCAGGTGGTACATGATCCCAATTTTACAAGCTGTGCCACGAGGTGGGCCTCTTTGGTGCAGCTTCATCCCCTCAACCACCCTCCCCCGAAAGCCCACAAGCAATCACTTTGGGATGGCCCCATTGTTAGACCAAGTTGCTGCAGGTGCCTGGGTGCTGCAAACAACGCAAACACGACATTGCTCGCCTCATAGCAGTAGCAGCCCCACATGCAGGGGATTTCCTGTTAGCCACCCCCATGTCGGCAACTGGCACACGTCTTAACTGTCCCCACTTCCCTTAAACCCCCACCCCCCCAACCCAAAACCCTCTGAGACCCTGCAAACCACCACACAAACCCTCTCACCCACGGAACAGCTCCCAAACCAGGAGAATACTCGCCAAGAAGGGATATGTAAATGAACTGAAGAAGTGAGCTTCAAGGCGATGTACACTAACATAGATGGGACTAAAAATAAAACTAGTGAACTTGGAGAATGGGCACTAGAAGATAGAACCCAGACATAATAGCCTCACAGAAACGAAGCTAACGAAATCATAACAACGCCAGTGTTTCCACAGTGCTACTATGTAGTGAGAAAAGAGAGAGAAGGGAAGGAGGAGGAGGTGGCTGTAGCTTCGCTACTCAGAGAAGGTTGGAGTTTTGAAGACATGGTAATTCAGAACTGTGAAGGTTCAGTGGACTACATATCAGGCCCCATAGCAACTGGAAGACAGAAAAATTAATGAGTAGTAGTCATATATAACCACCCACCAAATGACAGAAGACCCAAACAGGAATATGATCGAAACAAACTTGGCCACACTCAATATAATAGAGAGAGCGCTTCTGTGGCTAGGAGGAACGGATCCAGACTACTAATCATGGGAGACTTCTAATCATGGGAGAAATATTGGGGAAGAGAGACCCAAATGGAGGCCCAGGCACATGGAGAGCTAAGCTGCTGGATGTGGCAACAGAAACTTCTAAGTCAACACGTCAAGGGACCGACAAGAATGAGAGAGGGGAGAATAACCAGCCTTGCTTGATCTGATATTTACCCTAAATGAGTCGGATATAAAGGGAAGTTAAGTTGGAAGCCCCCTTGGGAATGATGGATCATAGTGTATTGTGCTTTGAGTACCTGGTGGAGCTAGGAATTATCACCCCCAAAAAGAACTGCGTAACAAAGGGCTGGGGTTACCGAAAGGGAAACTATGAGGAGATGAATAAATTCCTATGGGATATACATTGGGACACAGAACTCTGGAACCAAGTCCGTATAAGACATGATGGACTATGTCACCCAAAAATGTCAGGAGGCCTGTAAGCAGGTTTGTCCCAGCCCGACAGGAAAAATACAGAGAAGCAAAGGAAGAATCCGTGGTTAATAGGGAATGTATGAAAGCACAAGGAGCTTAACAAAAGGTCATGGAGGAACTTCCGTAATAACAGAACACCAGAAAGTAGAGAGAGATACCAGAGAACCAGAACGAGTATGTTAGCGTGAGAAGAGCAGCTGAGAAAAGGTATAAAATGATATAGCTAATAAAGCTAAGACCGAAACAAAGCTACTACACAGTAACATCAGGAGGAAGACAACAGTGAAGGAACAGGTGATGAAACTTAGGGTGGGCGAGGACAGGTACACAGAGAATGACAAAGAGGTGTATAGAAGAACTCAAAAAAAATGTGTGTCCAGGAGGTCTTGTACAATGAACAGTCGAGACGTCACGGCGCTAGGTGAGGGTGGCAGCAAACCAGGTGACCTGGAATGGTTCGAAATTACATAAGATGAGGTCAAGAAGACCTATTGGAGTTGGATGTGAGAAAGCTGTTGGGGCGCGGAAACCTCACCATGGGTTTGAAAGAGTGTGCACGGAGCAGCGTTTGCTGGCCACTACTCCATAGCTGTATGAGTAGGTCACTGGGAAACGGGAGGACCTACCAGTCAATATTGGAAGACTGCTAATGTAGTAACCATATATACAAAAAAGGTGACAGACAAGAGGCAGCTGAACTAGCGGCCTAGTTGTGCTTTAATCTGTGCTATACCATCCGCAAGGTGATCGGAGAAATTGTGAGAAAAAACTAGTAACACATCTGGAAGAGAAGAGACTTCGTGACAACACATCAACATGGGTTCAGCGGAGGGTAAATACTTGCCTTACTGGCTTGATAGAATTCGACGCATCAGGTGACAAAGATTAAGCAAGTAACAGAGGATAGGATTGGCGCGGACCTGCATTTTTTGATCTGTTGGAAAGCCTTTGCGACTACCAGGTACATCCTCACAAAAGGTTGAGCTGCATACAGCTGGAGAAACAGGCAGACGAGTAACTAGTAGGGCTCCAGATGCATAAGAGAGTACCCTAGCAATAGGCTAGCAGCCGGTAGTTACAGTGAGGGGGTGAGACCTCAGAATGGCGTGCTGTCACCAGTGGAGCCCACGGGGGCTCTGGGTATATTAGACCTATCCCTGTTTCTGATATACGATAATGATCTCCCTCGAGGGTATAGACTCATTCCTCTCAATGTTTCTGACGGACGCCAAAATTAGGCAGAAAGGATTAAGACAGAGGAGGACAGCCTCGTAGCCCTTCAGGAGAAGACCTGGGCAAGCTAGCAGGAATGGTCGAGAAATGGCTGCTTAGAGTTTAACCCTAGCAAGTATGTAATGTAATGAAGATAGGGGTGGAAGAGGAGACCAGATACAAAGTATCATTTGGGAGATGAAATACTTCAAGAGTCAGACGAGAGAGAAAGACCTGGGGGTTGATATCACGCCCAGACCTGTCCCCTGAAGCTCATATCAAGGGATAACATCAGCAGCAATTGCCAGGTTGGCTAACATAAGAACGGCCTTAGAAAACTTGTGTAAGGAATCTTCAGAACATTATATACCAAATATGTCAGACCATCCTGGAGTATGCGAGCTGCCAGGCATGGAGTCATATCTAGTCAGCATAGACTAAACTGGAAAAGGTTTCATGGTTTGCCACCAGACTAGTACCCGAGCTGAGAGGTATGAGCTACGAGGAGAGCTACGGGAATTAACACCTCGCTTCGTTGGAAGACAGAGAGTTAGGGGGGACATGTCACCACATTCAAGCATTCAGGGGAATCGACGGTTGATAAAGACAGGCTATTAACACAAGGGGCACACGCACTATGGGCACAGGTGGAAACTGAGTGCCCAAATGAGCCACAGAGTAAATATTAGAAAGAACTTTTCTTTAGTGTCAGAGTGGGTTGAACATATGGAATGCATTACGGACAGCGATGTGATGTGGTGGAGGCTGACTCCATACACAGTTTCAAGTGTAGATATGATAGAGCCCAATAGGCTCAGGAACCTGTACACCTGTTGGATTGACGGTTGAGAGGCGGGACCAAAGAGCCAGAGCTCAACCCTCGCAAGCACAACTAGGTTAGTACAACTAGGTGAGTACAGCCACCCCAACACAGCTGCCCCACACAGCCACCCCACACAGCCACCCCACACAGCCACCCCACACAGCTACCCCACACAGCCACCCCACACAGCCATCCAACACAGCCACCCCATACAGACCCCCCACACAGCTACCCCACACAGCCGCCCCACGCAGCCACCCCACACAGCCGCCCACACACAGCCACCCCACACAGCCGCCCACACACAGCCACCCCACACAGCCACCCCACACATCCGCCCCAACCAGGAGCGGCAGCCGCCATCTCCCACACCAGAAGCCTCCACCACCAAGAGTTGAGTAGAAATCAAGACTTCTCACGACGGGAGCGACCCGCTAAGGACTAACATTGTTTTTACTGGAGGGACGAGTCGTCTCATGAAATCACTGCAGCCTTTATTTAGAATGTTGAATCTATTGGATTGCAAGAGTTCCGTAGTAACGACTTGGAGACAAAGATCAGATAGTTGTGGAGTAAAGGCTGGAGAGGCCAGCGATAGCAGTTGGTGGGGTTTGGTCCAGAAATGCCCACTCAGAATAGAGAGTATTATTATTAAATAGCCCAACCATATGGAAAAGAAATTGAATTGAAGAGATGAAATGAGATGATGAAATTCATTGCTGGGTAATGTGCAGACTCAAAAGAGAAGTTCATATCCCTCAAGGAGGAAGTGGAGGAGAAAAGTCAAATCCTGGTTTAATAGCCAATGAATTGAAACTTAAGATAAAAACAGCTAAAAACAGATAAAAGAAGAGATAAAGAACTGAGCACAATAGAGCGACAATAAAGAGAACAAAAAATGTAGACACCCGGGTCAGGGAAGAACCTGGGAGGTAATTTGAAAATGCCTTGCTACAAAAGCTGAAGATCAACAGAAGCTGTTCTATTGTTATATTCAGATAAAAACAATTGGAATCATGTTCTCAGATTGCATAGATCCAAGGAAATTCACACAGAAAACATTAACAGTAGTGTGCCCGGGGCGTGCGCCCCGCGCGTATGCACGAAGTAGGCCTGGCTGTGTGGGCGAGCGCTCGTCGACGGTAAATGTGTATACTCGTTTCAGTTTTTTCATCTTAATTATCGAGCTACGTCGGTCGTTTTGGTATCATTGTGTTCACAATAGAATTCCCTGCAGGTGTATATGCATATAAGGTAAAAAAGCCAAGCTTGACTCCCCACAGCAAAGCCTAAATTCGGAAAAAGTTACCGTGAGAGCACAAAATCAGTAAAATGTGTATAATCGTTTCATTTTTCTCACCTTTATTCTCGTCCTACGTCGTTAGTTTTGGTATCAATGTGTTCGCAATTACATTCCCTGCAGGTGTATAGGCATATATTGTCCCAAAGCCCAGCGTGACTCCCTTAGAAAAGCCTAAAGTTACCCGTGGACGAGAACAATTATCACACCCGTAACCTAATGTGTATACTCGTTCAGTTTCCAGTTAAGTCGTTCCTTTTGGTATCAAATTGTTCGCAATATAAAGGCGCGTATTTTAAAACTAGTCCCATAATAATAGAAATATAACAAATTTTAATTTGTTATTGAATTTTAACAAATATTTTAATTTTGGACGCTCATCATCATCACAAAATTATTTATATCTTTCCAGTGTTCTGACATAAAATTTCTTGTTACATGTTCAATCAAGGGATCAAATTGTTCGCAATGTAAAGGCGCGCATTTTAAAACTAGTCCTATAATAATAACACAATAAATAGAATTTTAACAAATATTTTAAAATTTTGACCAAAAATGTGTTTATAATCTTTCATGTGTTCTGACATCAAGTTTTGTGTTACATCTTTCATGTTGATATGAAATTGTGCGCACTCTAAAAGCGCTCGTTTTGAAATTATGCCGAAGTCGATCGGAGAGAAAATTATTTTTATACAAATATTTTTTGTATTGGACACGAGCGTGTCCAAAGAGAGCGATAGTGATTAAGAACGTATGTGAATGATTCAAGAAAAGACTTTGGGAGGTCTTTACAGTAAAACCAGTGTGAAGACCATGACTACAGGATGAGAGTCCCGAAGAAACCATGGACGACATTATAGCCACTGCAAAAGACGTAAAAAACACATGGAAGAACTAGATAATACAAATGTTTCTCATTGACTGCTGAAGAACGTCCAGAAGTACTTTCTCAATTATAATCCAAAAGTTTTAATAAAATTCTTGTGATTAAAAATCTCTCAGATTTCTTGAAAATGGGGAAGTCATAATATTAAATAAGGGGGAAAAGACAGGAGGTAATAAATTAAAAACTGATGTCACTGACAAGTATTCCATGTAAAGTTCTCTATATGATGGATGTCCCTTGGTATTTTTTGCACCATCTTGCTATACCTACTCTGCACCTCTCAGAACAAGGCGCTCATTGTATGCTCGTCTGAGGTGCAGCTGAGGACCACACTCCATGGGCAGATCAGCATCAGTCCCTCACCCTGCCCACGATAGCTAGTACGTGGCCCAGTAGATATTTATTTATTTTATAAAAAAGAAGAGAAAGCCACAGCTGTTTGTACTGCTTTCCTTTCAACTACAAGAAAGTTACAACCACACAACACAACTCTTAATACTGGTGACAGTGGTTGGATCAGCCGACGTACTGCAGCTCCCAGCCCAGCTATCTGGTACAACTACAGCAGCTTCAGTACAGAACAGCATTTACACAGCAGCTACAACACAGCAGCCAGCAGCTCGCTGCATGTGACCTTGCTATTGACATCATTGACACAGACATTGTCATGACATGTGTATCTTTTTCCACATGTACTAGCTTGGCCAGCCTCACGCCTCGCGCCCAGCCTACTCCCTGCCCTCTGCCCGTGACGCGCAACCCCAGACGTGTCGTGCGCGACCATGCCTGCATCACCCAGAGGTCGCTCGTAGCTGGCCCACCGCGACTCACTGTGCCTTATTGCCTCTCGCTTGGCCTGACGCCGATGATCCCTGACGACGCAGAACAACGTTGGACCTGCAACAACTTATCATCTACTACTAGATCATCCCTACCTTGTTGAATTCATTGCACCACCAGCAGCCTTCAGCTCTAGTTAAGTACCCATTGTTATTTGTTTAGTAGAATAAACTGTAAACCACTATGGGCACAATATAAACCTTCAGTGACTTATGGACTACTTATGTCGTCTCAGATCACTTAGGCCTCGCTTCCAAAGCTGCCCCTACTGTCTTCGGTTTCACTCACGTTCTGAATGGCCTGAGAATACACGATTGCCCTCATCTCATGGTAGCTTAGATTCTATTACCTCTTCAGCCAGCAGCTACTCAAACATGGCTCACTCCTCAAATGCAGCGAGTCCTAACTCTAGTACCATAACGGTTTTTACCCAGTCAGCTGACATACACTCATTTAGTGGAAAGGATCCAGCCGTCCTGGAATCTTGGTTCTCTAGTGTAGAAGCTAGATTATGGGGCAAGGGTACTGCTATCACAGATACAGACTTTATCAGTATGGCGACATCCACCTTTGACTATAAAACTGGAGATGTATATCTCGTGGCAGAACCAACAACAAGAAAATTCAGACGTGGAACGACTTTAGAAAAATCTATCATAAGAGATATTCATCAGCTGTCGATCGTGACCCCTTTGGCATTGCTCACCAAATAGCTAATGCAGTAATGTGTCTTGATGAGACACACAACGCGTTCAGCATGACGACTTGATAAGCTACATAGCTCACTGAAATCAGCTTTGACGGGTTCGAGATGGGATTTACAAGGAAACCTCAGTATAGACAATGTGTCTTGAATACCGACGTTTGGTGCCATACAGCGTCATGCACCCCAGGCAAACTAAAGGAAATAGAAACTAAGAGCTTTGGTCCAAACAACACTGTTTGGGAATTAATGGATGAGATGGTAGATTCTACTGAGAGGTTAAAGAACTGGGACTCGGCCCAGCACTCTGTTTTTTTTCAGTGCAAACAGTCCCCATAAGTCTTTGAAAGTTGTCACACGCTCTTTCCTTAGTAATGTTTAGACTCATGCTAGGTCTCCTCCATGTTCATATGGCCCCAGATCATACTCCAGGACTAACTCTCCTCAGTATCCTTCATGCCCGCGAACACAAGAATGCTTTAACTGTGGCAAACCATGCCACCGTAAGGCAGAATGCACCTCAAACAACACTCGTTACCAACCGCATGCCAGACATAACAATGCAAGCCATACTAACATAACCGTTCTTATTGCACATTTCACCACAGACCTGCCATAACACGTCAGAATGCCAATCTGCTCGTTCACCATTCTGCAACTACCACCACATGCCTGGCCATGACACTGCTGACTGTCGAGCTCCTACTCCTTCTGCCCATAACCAACCACATACCTCTTCTAACCAGCTCTTCTAACTCCTAACCAGCGCCGACCGAGCCCTGCACGTGCTCCTGCAACCCGACCTACTGCTCATGTTAGGTTTGCAACAACTGATAGTCACAACACAGACTGACACTGTGACTCGCGGATGACAAACAGCACTACGGCCTTCATGAATAGCGCAGACCAGGCCTATGGACACCCAGACAAGACCTATGACTCGCAATTGGGGGGAAGGCATAGCAGCCTTCGTAAACAGCATGATGTAGGGAAGCGAGACGATCTCCCTGCTTACTCAATGCCTACTCATAACATATTTAATGTATTAGCAGAGGAGGATACCGCACACCACCTACACTCTGACAATACACACAGTCATGTGTTCTAGACCATATCAGTCTCCTAATAACATGCCAAACAAAGACACAAAAGGACTTCTGATTACAGCCACTCTGAGAGGTCGACAACTTCAAATTTTCCTACACACAGGAGCTAGAGTCGACATTATTAAAGAAGCCACCATGCATTACATACACAGTGCCCGGCAACGACCCTGTTCCAACGAACACTTAACACTGTCCCAAACCGTTCGAAACAGGAGGTCAAAAAGTCGTCCTGAAATTCGAAGGGAGCACCATGCACCGCCACAGACGTCAAGGTGACACTAAGATTCACTACCTTAACGGAGCCAGCAGTATCAGGGAAAGGGTAAGTAAAGTATCAGGGAGGGAAAGCTCGAGAAACGCCTGAAAGGCAGCCTGGAGGCGGAACTTTACCACAGCACGGTTGCCCTGAAGCAGCTGGATGCCCACCAGGTCCGACAGCTGCACATGAAGCACGTCCACCAGGGCGACACCAACCAATGGATGGCCCACTGGTACCGTAAACGCCAGACCAGCCGACAATGTCCTCTTCACTGGGGGGCGAGAAGTCCCCATGGCTAAGCAAACGTCACCCTGTCAGTGGCAGACCACCACCAGCAGGGCAAACCAGCAATCACCCAACGTAAACACTAGCCAGTGCGGAGAGACCCCAGGAGCGTCCGACCTGGCCGGTGGTCACCACGCAACTCTACATAGAATCATCCTTACATCAGGTACAGAACAACACTACTGCTGTTTATGTTGCCAATATCACCAAGGCCAACATTCACCTCAAATCAGGCACACACATAGCAGACTTTACCCATTATTCGTTACCAGTGCGAGTAGTGGATGAGGCCTCTACAGAACAAATGGTACATGAATTCTCTCACATGACAAAACGAATAAGTTAGCAGTCTCATCTGAACATCTTAGTCCCAATGACTACCCACACGCCTGTGGTGTTTGTGTGTAGCTGAGGAAGTCTTGATTGTAGGGTTGATATAAAGTCATTGCTTTGTTACTGACTTTAATACTTATAAACGATTACATGACTAGCTGCTTCCAAGCTGGTAGCGTCCTGTACGCTCTCTGTTTTCCTTCTCTACTGGCGTCTCAGCCACAACACAAACGGATGGTACCGTTTTCTATGAACATGACATTCCTCCTTTTCTTTAAAAAGAATGAATACAGGATGTCTACCATGCTTGTAGCACAAAGCAAAGTTATTGACACAAAGTAAGTTATTAACATATCAAGAGATATTGCATACATTTAACATTAATTAAGCACATAAAGAATTTAAACAACTTAATCTTTACCACACAGGATTTCAATGTTAAAAATACTAATGCAATGTTAAACAAAAATGAGTAAGTAAGTAATTATCAATAGAAGGCACCAAACCGGGAAGGCTATGTAGCACCATAAATGAAATAAACAATAAACCATAAAATAAAGAAAAATGAAAAAAACTGTAATACAAGTTTCAAAATATTGAATGAGAGATCTGCATTATTCAAACAATATTAAATTTAGTTTAGCATAATAAGTAAATACTTTGCATTACATAGGAACACAATTAATCATCAATCGTGTAGGGCGTTTAACATGACGTTTAGGACGAGAGTCCTTAAATACAAGAACATCCCTCGATGAATTGTTTGTCGAGTTATAACTCATTTTTCTTTTACTTTGTACGACTTTGCACTTCATCATTTTCTACACTATTTGGAATCACTTTGAAATAAGCCATATTACGTGTTATACTATGATCTCTATTACTCGCTGTTACCATAGTTCCTTTTACACTAATCACTTTATATGGTTGTATCATACGGCATATCTAGCTTTCCCTCTTTTTTCTTTTTAACGAGAACAGTATCTCCAACCTTTATGAATTGTTCCTTTGCACGTTGATCATGAGCAATTTTCATTTTGCCCTTGGCTAGTGCATCCTTCTGAGCGAGACGTTTATCCGTTATTGGCTGGCATGACAGGTAGTGCGATTCTCATAGGACGTCCAAATAAAAGTTCACCAGGCGACTTGCCCAGTGTTCCATGCGGTGTTGCACGGTAGTTCCTGAGAAAAGCATACATAGCTTGTTTCCAGGATCGTCCTTCGGCATGAGCACAGCGTACCGCTTTCATGAGAGGTTGCATGAATCTCTCGACTTCTTCATTTGCTTGAGGATGTAGTGGCATCACACGGCGGTGTTTGAATCCAATATGCTCAGCAAAGTTGACGAAGTCTTGTCCATTAAATGGCGGTCCATTGTCCGTCTTGACAACTTCAGGAATGCCAAAGTTTGAAAAGATCTTGTCGAGTTTCGGGATGACAGCCTTTGCAGATGTGGAAGTGATGATTTCTACTTCTGGATAACGTGAGTGATCATCAATGACTACCATCAAGTACTCTCCAGTTGGTAGCGGTCCGCAGAAGTCCATCGATACTTCCGTCCATGGTGCAGCAGGTAGTGGTGAAGGTTGTAGAGGTGTTGGTCTTGAAGTATCCACTGCAGCTTGGCAAGGGACACAGGCATCATGCATGTCCTTAGCTTGACGATCAATGCCAGGAAACCACACCTTTTCTCGTAGCAGCTGTTTGGTCGAAACAAGACCTTGGTGTCCTTGATGTGCAAGCTTCAGAGCACGCTGCTGGAGAACTGCTGGAATGACGATATGAGTACCTCGCAGCACGGTAACGCGTTGTTGCATAACACTTAATTCTGTCTGAATGCGTTCAAGTGCTTTGAATGCATCTTGGTCAACTCCCGAGGGTGGGATGCGTGGAAACTTTTTCTTAGTCAATGCATCCACTGTTGCTTGCAGAGTTGGGTCCTCTAGGGTTGCAGTACGGATTTCATCAAGAGTGAGAGCCTTGGGGACTGCATCACAGGTTACAGAGTGTACATATTCCTCGGCAACTTGCTGATGCTTGGTGATGGTGAAACTGTTGGCAGGATGTCGACTGATGTAATCAGCGGGATTGCCTGCACCGGCTTGTATTTCACCGTAAAGTTGTATGGTTGCAGACGATGAGCCCATCTCTTAATGCGAGCTGGTGGTTGGACTTTGGATTATTGAAGATGGTCTCCAACGGTTTGTGGTCAGTGACTATCGTGGTAAGGGTGCACCAAGCAGATACACATTGAAGTGTTCACAGCCCCATACAAGAGCAAGAGCTTCCTTCTCTGTCTGACTGTATCGTTGCTCAACATCNAAATATTATTTTACTTAACATTTTACTTTACTTTACTTCAGAAAAAATGCCATTGATCTTCAATCCATTTCATTTTTTTTCTTGGAGGTGGAAGTGTTACGTGCCCCTATTGGATACGTATATAAATATAAAATAAGTACTATTTCCATACATCATTACTTGTACGCTTATATATTATATCATTAATTGTATGTATATTATATTATTACTTGTATGCTTATATCAGTACTTGTATGTGCTTGTATGCTTATATCAGTACTTGTATGTGCTGATATGTTATATTGTGGTGGTGATCAGTGGGTGGACCAAACCGTGGGAAACCGTTATTATATTTTTTTGTGTGTGTCAGCTTCCCGTGAGAAAGTTATATTTTGTGCTGATCACTTAGTGGCAAGACTGTGGGAAACCGTTATCATTGTTTCACCTAGACGGCAATATTTGTGGGATATTATTTCCTGTCATGATGGGCAGTTGCCAATAAATTCTTTTATTTTATAATTATATCACTATTATATTAATAACTACATTATTTCTGTTTATGCATGTAAATCTGATCATTCCTTAATTTAGTTAAGTAATTTCCATTATATGGTTCCATTTAAGTAAGATTTATATTAAGTAAAAACTGTAACTTAATAAGTTGTGCAGAAGCGACATCGGCTCCTGCCGTGAGAACATTATTCAGTAACTGTTTGGACACTGGAGGGATCACATCCAGGAGTAAAGTCTGTAACATTATATCTATTATGTTCTGTTGTAATATGTTAGTCTGTGGAGACATCATTTTATTTTGATTTACATGTGATTACCAATTTGTTGCTTAATATATAATATTGATAATTACCTGAAGTATATTTATAATATATATGTATGTATATATATATATATATATATATATATATATATATATATATATATATATATATATATATATATATATATATATATATATATATTTATATATTTTTATTTGAGAGATTACTTAGTCCTAAAGGGGTTATTAATTTTAACTCTTGCCTGTACAAACCATGGGATTATACTGGTGACCCACCTTGAGATTGCAGCATCGGTAAATGTCCCTAGACTACAATATTTTGTTGCTGTACGGGTCAGGAGCATTAATGAACGGTTTGTAACAACAGACAAAGGGACAGTGTGACAGACAAGAGTACAGTGTGACAGACAAGGTGTCAGTTTGACAGGCAAAGTGTCAGTGTGACAGACAAGGGGCAGTGTGACATACACAGTGTCAGTGTGACAGAAAAGAGGGGCAGTGTGACAGACAAGGGGGCATTGTAAGACAACGGGGCAGTGTCACAGGCAAGGAGGCAATGTAACATACACAGAGTCAGTGTAATAGACAAGGGGACAGTGTAATAGACAAGGGGACAGTGTAATAGACAAGGGGACAGTGTAATAGACAAGGGGACAGTGTAATAGACAAGGGGGCAGTGTGATAGACAAGGAGTCATTGTGACATACAAGGAGGCAATGTGACAGACAGGGGAGCAGTGTGATATTCAAGAGGGCAGTTGGCCAACAAGGGGACAGTATGACAGCCTATGGGAAAGTGTGACAGACAAGGGTGGCAGTGTGTGACAGACAAGAGAGTAGTGTGACAGACAAATGGGTGGTGTGACAGAAAAGGAGGCAGTGTGACAGATTATGGGAAAGTGTTACAGAGAAGGGGGCAATGTGACAGACAAGGGTGGTAGTGTGTGACAGACAATACGGCAGTGTGACAGACAAGGGTGGTAGTGTGTGACAGACAATAGGGCAATGTGACAGACAAGGGTGGTAGTGTCTGACAGACAATAGGGCAGTGTGACAGACAAGGGTGGTAGTGTGTGACAGACAATAGGGCAGTGTGACAGACAAGGGCGGTAGTGTGTGTCAGACAATAGGGCAGTGTGACAGACAAGGGTGGTAGTGTGTGACAGACAATAGGGCAGTGTGACAGACAAGGGTTGTAGTGTGTGACAGACAATAGGGCAGTGTGACAGACAAGGGTGGTAGTGTGTGACAGACAATAGGGCAGTGTGACAGACAAGGGGCCAGTGTGACAGCCTATGGGAAAGTGTGACAGACAAGGGTGGCAGTGTGTGACAGACAAGAGGTCAGTGTGACAGACAAGGGGGCATTGTGTGACAGACAGGGGTGACAGTTTGTGACAGCCATGGGGGCAGTGTGACAAAAAAGGAACAGTGTGACAGACAAGGTGGCATTGTTACATACAAGCGAGAAGTGTGACAGACATGGGGCCAGTGTGACAGACAAAGGGTCAGTGTGACAGACAAAGGGTCAGTGTGACAGACAAAGGGGCAGTGTGACAGACAATTGGATACTCTGACAGACAAGGGGCAGTGTGACAGACAAAGGGTCAGTGTGACAGACAAAGGGGCAGTGTGACAGACAATTGGATACTCTGACAGACAAGGGGCAGTGTGACAGACAAAGGGTCAGTGTAAAAGACAAGAGGGAAGTGTGACAGACAATTTGGCAGTGTGACAGAAAAGGTGGCAGTGTGACAGGCAACGGGGGCAGCGTGACAGATAAGGAGTCAGTGTGACAGACAAGGGGACAGTGAAACTTATACAGAGTCAGTGTGACAGACAAAGGGGGAAGTGTGACAGTCATGGGGCAGTGCGAAAGATAAGGGGGAAGTGTGACATAATCACAATCCTTAAATGACCGCTCCACTCTTCACCCAAGCCCCAAAACACACTCACACACAAACACATACAGACAGACACACACACATACACGTACACTCGGCTCGGAGTGGCGGATGTCACCAGTGGAGTCCCATAGGAATCAGTTCTTGGACCTATACTATTCCTGATATATGTAAATGATCTCCCAGAGGGAATAGACTCGTTCCTCTCAATGTTTGCTGATGATGCAAAAATTATGGGGAGGATTAAGACGGAGGAAGACACTAAGAGGCTACAGGATGACCTAAACAAACTGAATGAATGGTCCAACAAGTCGCTACTAAACTTCAACCCGAGTAAATGAAAGGTAATGAAACTAGGGGGAGGAAATAGGAAACCAGACACTAGATACAGAATGGGAGATGTAAGGAATCTTTCTAAACCTTGTACACTACGTATGTAAGACCAATCCTGGAATATGCGGCCCCGGCATGGAGCCCGTACCTTGTCAAGCACAAGACGAAGCTCGAAAAAGTTCAGAGTTATGCTACTAGGCTTGTCACAGAAGTAAGAGGCATGTGTTACGAGGACAGGATGCATGAAATGCACCTCACAACATTGGAAGACAGAAGAGTAAGAGAAGACATGATCACTACAACAAAATTCCGAGAGGAATTGACAGGGTAGAAAAAGATAAACTGTTTAACATGGGTGGTATGCGCACAAGAGGACACAGGTGGAAACTGAGTACCCAAATGAGCCACAGACAGTTGAAAGAACTTTTTCAGTGTTAGAGTAGTGAACAGATGGAATGCACTAGGAAGTGATGTGCAGTTTCAAATGTGGATATGATAGAACCCAGTAGGCTCAGGAATCTGTACATCATTTGATTGACAGTTGAAAGGCGAGACCAAAGAGCCAAAGTTCAACCCTGCAAGCACAACTAGGTGAGTACAACTTGGTGAGTAAACATCCATATGTATAAGAACCCTCAGGGACTGGATGGTAATAATACACTCCGGTATTCCAAAATAAGCTCTACAATGAACAAATTGTTTCAGGACACAATATCCTTGGGATCTTGCCAGCAGGGTACACGCTTCAGAACAAGGATCTGCTCCTCTTGCTATAAATGTTTTACTGAGATCCGTAACGTCATAAAAGATCAAGCAGCTCACCCCGTGAGCCCACTCAGTGTACCTACTTTATACACAATACCTCCAGGCTCTGAAGGTTACTGTGTTTGCATTTAGTATTGTATCTCTTATATTTTATATATATATATATTATATATATATATATATATATAATATAATAATATATATATATATATATACATACATACATACATATATATATATATATATATATATATATATATATATATATTATATATATATATATATTATATATATATATATATATATATACCCCCTCGGCTCGTTGATGCCGTGAGGGGGGCTTAGTGAGTGGCTGCCGGAGTGTGATGCTCCTTGGGACAGTCCTCTGTCCTTTTCTAGCCTTGTGCTCCTGCTGCCGTCCTCTCCAATTATGCCGAGCACCTTTCCTTTTCCTTCTGTTTCGTTTTTCTCCCCCTCTTCTCCTATCTGCTTGTCGTTTCCTGCCGACCTTTTGCTTGTTTTGGTTCTCTCTTTGGACTTCTTCTATTTTGACGCCCGGGTGCTTGAGGAGGCATACTCTTGCACCCATAGAACTGTAATACCCAACTTCTCGAGCGAGGGGAACCTTTTATTGTCAATCCCCCTTTCGTCGCTGAACCCGATCTCGACGGACTGGCGGTTCTTAAGTTGGCGTTTGTGTTGCGTATACTCACGACGCACCTTAGGGAGCCCCAGCATGATTGGCGATAGCTTCCTGTTGGGTGTCTTGCCTCTAATTGTGGCTCCATGGTGGGTATGGGGGCACATTCGTGGATGAATTTATCGCTCTTCGTACATATGTCATTTAATGTTTCTGTTGTAACCTCTCGGGCTAGTGGGGTGGGCGACCAAGCCCCCGAGTCGGCCTGTCTTGGAAGACCGGGCTTTGTAGCCTCCGCTGCGTTGGGCCCCGACCTTGCTCTCCTCTGACTCTCCTGACTTCTTCCCCCAGCTCCCCTCCCTCCTCTGTGGTTGGGTCGAGCCTCAGCCCCCAGTGGTGACCACTTCGTCCCCTGGTGCGGCTAAGTCTCTCGTTGTGACTACTGCGTCTTTTGTCCCCTCTCTCTCAGGGGGTTCTCAACGCCCTCAGCGCCATGGCCGCACTCGCTCGTTTCCTTCCTGTACTGATGCGTATCAGGCCTTGTTTGGTCCTGCTTCATGGGCCAAATACTTTGATCTCCTCCCTCTTGATTCCGCGCCTCCTGACGATTTCTCCCTCCATCGGCATCTCGTTGATTCCGTGGATGCGTCTGTCACCTTCAACCCCCTCGTCTCGGTACACGTGTCGTTGCTGCTCCTTCTCAGGATGCAGCTTCCCGCTTGGCTGCCTTATCCTGCCTTGGTGAGATGCCTGTTCGGGTCTCTAAGAACACTCGGTTGAATGCCAGTGTGGCACTATTCTCCTCCCGCCCCATGTTGCAACCGGTGTTCGGAATCTGCAGGACTGCCACGATGACATTCGGTATATCCTTGATGCCCAAGGTCATTCTGTCCTCCAGGTCACTGGACAGAGTATACAGAGACGAGAGCACCCCAAATTAACATACCTGAGGCACACTTGAAGAGTCTTCTCGAAGCATGTACAAAGGAAGCCCCTTTCATCAGTCCACAAGGAGACATGTATCTACAAATAGACGGAGTAGCAATGGTCTCCCCTTAGGAGTTTTTTGCTAATTTTTATATGGGAACCATCGAGGACACAGTCTTCAGTAGCAGACAAAACCAACTGTATATTGCCATTATGTAGATGACATATTCGTCATATTAAAAGACTCAGATGAACTAATTGATCAAAAAAGACATCTAGAGAGAGAGTCAGTACTCCGATTTACACATGAAAATAGTGAAAATAACAGTCTGCTATCTTGGATGTACTAATAACAAAAATAGGAACCTCCTTAAGCCCAACGTATATACCAAGCCCACCAACATAGGATTATGCCTGAACGGTAGAAGTGAGTGCCCCCAAAGATACAAAGCCAGTGTACTCAATGCTTATATTCGTCGAGCGCTTACCCACTGCTCTGAATGGAGCAACGTGAGTAGAGTTTGAAAAGAGTAACTCAGGTATAGGTGAACAACGGATATAGCAACGCGGAAATAAACGCTGCTATAAGAAGACACTTGGACCGATGGTATAATCCTGAACCTAGAACAGAAACCACAATACCTCCAATAAAATTATATTACAAATCAACCATGCACAATGAACATATAAAAGAGGAAAGAATAATGAAATAAATAATCCGAAAAGGATTAAAAAGCATTATTCCTAACCAAAACATAGGCCTGATCATATTCTTCAAAACCAAGAAGACTTCCGAACTCCTTATCAAAAACAGCCCGAAGCCGACGGAGAACGTCATACATAGGTATGACGTCGACCAAGCTGACGAGGCGTTTGACATGCCATCTTCAATCCGGTGCCCCCAGGAATCACATGAGACAAGCCCATGACATCACCCTAACAAGAGAAATGTTGAACAAAAATACCTGTATAATAGACAAAACCCAAAATGCAAGAAGATTACAAATTTTTGAAGCAATTTACATAAGAATAGAACAACCTACCATGAACACCCAAATCACGGAACTATTTACTCAACCCACCATGAGAGTAAGGGCAAGACCAGAACATAACGAAGCCAACATAGAAGACACTGTTCAACATAACAGGCCAATTACACCTGATTAATCTTTGAATGTAGATAGGAGCTGCTTCGTATGGGCCAATAGGCCTTCCACAGTTACCTTTATTCTTATGTTCTTGTGTGCTTCAGTCCTATACCCTCTGGGAGATCATTTACGTATAATCAGAAACAGCGATAGGTCAAAATACAGAAGCCCGTGCATGTGAGCGCCACTCCGTAGACTCTCACGCATCTGAGTACTCACCCCTCACGTATACCTTGCTTCCTATTGCTTAGGTACCTCCTCTTATTCCACTGGAGGCGCCCTACTAGTTACTCCTGCCTGTTTCTCCAGCTTATGCATCAACCCTTTTGTGGGGTACTGTGTCAAAAGGCTTTCCAACAGTCCAAAAAAATGCAGTCCCGCCCATCCTTCTCCTTTCTTGCTTAATCTTTGTCACATCCCCTCGTAGAATTCTATCAAGCCTGTAGGCAAGAGTTTACCCTCCCTGAACCCACTGTTGATGGTGTTGTCACGAAGTCCTCTTCTCTCCAGATGTGTTACTAGTTTTTTTCTCACAATCTTCTCCGTCACCTGCATGGTATACACGTTAAGCACCACTGCCTGTAGTTCAGTGCCTCTTGTCTGTCACCTTTTTGTATATTGGTACTACCTTAGCAGTCCTTCCATTGTTTGGAGGTCTCCTCCCGTTTCCAGTGACCCATACACTATGGAGAGTATGGCAAGCAAAGTGCCTCCTGCACACTCTTTCAAGTACCCATGGTGAGGTTCCGTCCGGCCCAACAGCCTTTCCTCAACATCCAATCCAATTAGGGGCTTTTGACCTCAATCTCTTTGTTAATTTCGAACCTAGTCCAAGGTCACCTGTGTTTGCTGCACACACCACCTAGCGCCCGTGGACGTCTCCCTGTTTCTATTGTAAAAGACCTCCTGGAAACCTTTTTTTTTGAGTTCTTCATACACCTCTTTGTGCATTCTCTGGTTTTACCTGTCCCTCGACCACCCTAAGTTTCATACACCTGTTTCCTTCACTGTTGTCTTCCTCCTGATGTGACTGTGTAGTAGCTTTGTTTGGTCTTGACTTTTTTAGCTATATCATTTTCATCACCTTTCTTCAGCTGCTCTTCTCACGCTTAACATACTCGTTCCTGGTACTCGTGGTATGCTCTCTCTACTTTTCTGGTGTTCTGTTTATGACGGAAGTTTCCTCCATGACCTTTTCACTCCTTTGTCTTTCATGCATTTCCCTATGTAAACCACGGATTTACTTCCTCTTGCTTCTCTGTTGTTTTTTCCTGTCGGCCTGGGGACAACCTGCTTACAGCATCCTGACTTTTTGGGTGACATAGTCCATCATGTCTTATACGGACTTGGTTCCGAGTTCTGTGTCCCATGTATATCCCATAGGAATTTATCATCTCCTCATAGTTTCCCTTCGGTACCCCAGCCCTTTGTTACCCAGTTCTTTTTTGGGGGTGATATTCCTAGCTCAACCAGGTACTCAAAGCTCAATACACTATGATACCTCATTCCCAAGGGGGCTTCCAACTTAACTTCCCTTATATCCGACTCATTTAGGGTAAATATCAGATCAAGCAAGGCTGGTTCATCCCCTCCTCTCATCTTGTCGGTCCCTTGACGTGTTGACTTAGAAAGTTTCTTGTTGCCACATCCAGCAGCTTAGCTCTCCATGTGCCTGGGCCTCCATGTGGGTCTCTGTTCCCCCAATTTATCTTCCCATGGTTGAAGTCTCCCATGATTAGTAGTCTGGATCCGTTCCTACTAGCCACAGAAGCTGCTCTCTCTATTATCTTGGTGGTGGCCAAGTTGTTTCGATCATATTCCTGTCTGGGTCCTTCTGTCATTTGGTGGGTGGTTATATATGACTACTACAAATTTTCTGTCCTCCAGTTGCTATGGTGCCTGATATGTAGTCCTGAAACCTTCACAGTCTGATTACCTCTTTTCAAAACTCCAACCTTCTCTGAGTAGCGAAGCTACACCACCTCCTCCTCTCCCTTCTCTCTCTTTTCTCACTACATAGTAGCACTGTGGAAACTGCGTTTGTTATGATTTTCGTTTAGCTTCGTTTCTGTGAGTGCTATATGTCTGGGTTTTCTTCTAGTGCCCATTCTGCAAGTTCACTAGTTTTATTTGTGATCCCATCTATGTTAGTGTACATCCCTTGAAGCTCACTTTCTTCAGTTCATTTCTTATCCCTTTCTTGGCGAGTATTCTACTGGTGTGGGAGAGCTGGTCCGTGGGTGAGAGGATTGTGTGGTGGTTTGCAGGGTCTCAGAGGGTTTTGGGTGGGGGGTGGGGGGTTTAAGGGAAGTGGGGGTTAGACGTGTGCCAGTTGCCGACTGGGGGTTGCTAACAGGAAATCCCCTGCATGTGGGGCTGCTACTGCTATGAGGCGAGCAATGTCGTGTTGCGTTGTTGCAGCACCCAGGCACTCTGCAGCAACTTGGTCTACAATGGGGCCATCCCACTGATTGCTTGTGGGCTTTCGGGGATGGTGGTTGAGGTGATGAGCCTGCACAAGAGGCCCACTCTGTGGCACAGCGTGTAAAATTGGGATCATGTACACCTGCCAGCTGATGTAAGTGGGCAGGTAGAATTTCCTTCACAAGGTCGACGGATGCTGAGGAAGACAGGAAGGCTGGAACAGCGATTTGCGTTGCTGTTCGAACTCCGAGGCCCCCAAGTCTTACGGGAAGAGAGACTTGTTTCCACTGTAGGTCATCAAGGGAGAGGTTAAGGGTTTTCTAGCATTGATTTCAGTACAGGTCATACTCGCCTAGTTTTTGGCTACTGTAAGATGGTGAACACCTCAGAAAGTAGGTTAACCTGGGGAGGGACAGACATCTGGTGATGAGGTAGAGTGCATCATGAGCATCAATATCCTCAATCCTCCCATCCATCCTCTTAAGGTCGGCGATTTTCTTATCAAGGACCTCATCGATGGCTTTCAACCCCAGGGGAGCTCCTAGGAGTGTTCTGTCTTTAGGTTTAGTTTTATGGATGTTTGGCAGAAGACCCTCTATTCTCTCTACGATGCCCCGGTTGGAACAGATTATTTCACATTTAGAAGGGGTTCAGGGTGAGGCCAAAAAAATTTATAAAATATTAATTTAGAAGGCGTTCATGATAGTGATATATATATAGGTATACCTAATAACTATATATATATATATATATATATATATTATATATATATATATATATATTATATATATATATATATATAATGGTATATATATTGGCTATATAGATATATATATATATATATATAGTATATATATATATATATATATATATATATTATATATTTATATATATATATATATATATATATATATATAGTATATATAATATATATATATATATATATATATATATATATATATGGTATATATATATATATATATATATATATAATATATATATATATATATATATATATATATTATATAATATTATATATATATATATATATATATTGGTAGCAGTCTTTCCTGTAAACATATATTATTTAATATAACCGAAAAGGTAAGATTAATAATTCAATACCATTTATACTCTCACTGGGTCAGGTGATAAGACAATAAAGGTAAAAACATGGGGGATATATAAGGGATAAAGGGGGATGA
>WNGS01164872.1:116339-129516 GCA_020271785.1 Procambarus virginalis
ATCAGAATTACTGCCTAACTTACGCTAGAACCCACGTTTCCATTATCTGTTTTTCTAGGTCTAATTGTCTTCTTTATTGAGTTAGAATTAAAGGTAGAAATATTTTAGATCCCAAACATTTGATGATCCAACAGTTTAACTTAATCCTAACCTTAACCTATCGGTGAATCCAGGTTCTAGCAGTTTTTCTCTATCCATTTTGGGCGTAGGTTTAGTCCCTCGAAAAAGTACTTAGGTTTAAGTTCTTTTTAGGTTAGGTTTGTTAGGTAGTCGAAAAACATTTAAATCTTGTAAAGTTGGCTTATTAGGCAATCGGGCCTTGCTAGGATAGGCCGAGAAGTGTCCGTTCTGGCGACTCTAGGTTACGATCAATCTATATATATATAGATAATTATATAGATATCTATTACTATATATTATATATATTATTACATTATTGTTAATTATTATATAAATTACCTACTTATTTTCATATTATATTATTATATCTATTAAAACTGTCACACCATTTTAATATATATATATAATACTATGACTATATCTATATTAATATATATATATTATATATATTATAACATAATAATAGTCATATATAATATTATATATATAATTGTTATACATTATATATATTCGATATATATTTATATTAGCATCTATTTTTTTAAATTATATTATACTATGTAATTCATTATCTTATTAGTATATTATATCTACAGGGCTTATTCCAATACCTTGGCCTAACACCTATCATTTGACCTTGCAAGTGTTGCAATACCGGGGCGCTGCTTAACCGCATCAGGGTATAGCCGAGCCACATAATCCAGTCTAAAGCTATAGAGAATTTGACATTCCCCACTTACAATTTCTGTCCCCATTAGTCCATTCCTGAAGTAACAACTCGGCCTGCATGGGGTAAAAGTGCTAGGACAGCTTTTTTGATCACGGTGAACTAGGGTTCTAGTGCTCATTGAAAAATACACAATGGGAACCTAGAGCTGCCAGCTTGTTTTCCAGCGACTTCAGCGTGGCGCTTACAGATGAGGATACTGCGACTGCTAATCTCAGGGTTCTCTCTGCCACGCCCATCTGTAGTGCATGCTGCCGTGTTAGGACACGTGCGACCACCTGTTATGATAAACCATGTCTTTGTTCACCTGTGCTGCATGCTCCCTTTTTCGCTAACAATGTTCCAATAATCTAAGCCAATTATATATGTGTACATAGTACCAAAGGAATGGGTGGTGGTTTCTTAGGAGAGAACATATATTAGTTTCAGTGAGAAATGCCACAAGGTGTTCCTATGATATTACGTTGATTTTTTCTCACGAGGCTATGGGTCCTGAACATTGTGCAATCCCGAGGTGGACCCTCACAATTACTTTATATTATATGAGATAATGTATTACTATATATCTATATATCTATATTACTCTTCTTATAATAATTTACTATATATATAAAATATAAGAGATGCACATTCTCTTACTTCAATTATTGCACTCACAACGCAGTTCAACCTTTCCAGATGCCCTGGAGGTTCTTGTTGCTATAAAAGTAGGTAATCCTGATGTGAGTGATAGAAGTGTGTGAGCTGCCTTGATCTTTTATTCGGAGTCTTACGGATCTCAGTCTAAAATCATTTATAGCAAATGAGCAGGTCCTTGTTCTCAGAGGCGTGTTCCCGCTCGTGGCTAAGATCCCCAAGGATATTGTGTCTACGGGGAAACAATTTTTGTCTTACCTACTTGCTATGAGTTTATTTTCTGGAGATACCGGAGTGTATTATTGTCACAATCCAGTCCCTGTGGGTTGTCATACCATTATTGAGATGTTTACTCTACCATAAGTTGTACTCACCTAGTTGTGCTTTTGAGGGGTTGAACTCTGGCTCCTTTTGTCTCGCTCCTTTCAACTGTTCCTCCATATCAACATGATGTTACAAGATTTCTGAGTCCTTACTGGGTTTCTATTCACTTATCCACATTGAAAAATGCACATCTCCTCCTAGGCATTTCATTATTGTTAATCCTGACGTCTAAACTATATGAACAGGTCCTTCAACTGTTGTCTGTCGGGTATTTGTGGTATCAGTTTCCACCTGTGTCATCATTGTGCCATAACACCCATTTAAACAGTTATATTTTTTCTATCCCTGCCATCTCACTCTATTGTGAATTTTTCGTTGCTAGTGATTCTCGAGTCTTCTCGTACTCCTTTCCTGCTCTCCCTCTCTTATTCTTCCTTACATATTGTCGTGGGAGTGCTGTCATCTTTCATGTGCATCCTGTCTCGTAACACCTGCCTCTTACTTCTGTGACACCGCTAGGTCCTAGCATTCCTCTGAGTTTTTTCGAGCTTAGTCTTGTGCTTGATACAATGTTGCGGGCTCTCCATCGCCGTGCTGGCCGACATATTCTGAGCGATTGGTTCTTCCATGTAAGTAGTGTTATCCATAGCGTTTAGAAATCATGATTGTTACCCTCTATCATCTCCCATGTCTGTATTGTGAGTGTTCTTTTGGTTCATATATTTCTCCCCCCAGTTTCTTACCTTTCATTTACTCGTGGCTTGTGACAGTTTAGGTAGCGACTTGTTGGACCATTCATTCAGTTTGCTTAGGTCATCCCTGTAGCATCTTAGTGTCTTCCTTCGTTCTTAATCCCCCCCATAATTTTTGCATCATTCAGCAAACTATTGAGAGGAACGAGTCTATTCTCTGGTGAGACTCATTTTACATTCATATAGGAATTACTTATTAGTGCTCTTCAAGAATGATTATGTGGGGGGAATCCACCTGGTGACTACTCGCCGTATCCGAGACGCCAGCTTTGTACCGTGTATTGTGTGGTTGCTTTGCTCTTGTCTGGATGGTTCTGTGTCTTCTTTCTGTGATGTCTCGTGTTTTGGGCCTTTCGGTATGGGGTCAACGGAAGTGGTCAGCAGTCATTTTACATGGAAGTGACTTATGTCAGTACCTACTTCCCTCCTTATCTTCGCGTCAATGCCCCATTCACTGTCACATTCCCCTTTGTCTGTTTCACATCTGACTCTCTTGTATAAGGTTGACACTGTTCCCCTTTGTCTGTCATCACTGATCCCTCCTTTATCCGTCACGACTTGCCCCCGTTGCCTTCGTTAACACTGATCCCATTCTCTCTGTCACACTGTCCTCCACTAATTGTGTCTGTCACACTTCCCCCTTGTCTTTTACACTTGATGTCTTTGCGTGCCCCGTACTGAACCTTGTTTCTGGAGAGTATCCAATTGTCAGTTGTCCACTGCCCTTTGTCTGTCTTACAACGGATAACCCTTTGTCTGTAACACTGTGCTTACCCCTATGTCGTCAAAACGTCTCCATTGGATGTTCATCGCGCAATGCCACCCTTGTCTGTCACATTGTTAATTTTTTGCAAACTTCCACCGTGGTCGTCACAAACTGTCACCCAGTCTGTTTAACACACTGTCGTCCCATGTGTCTGTCTTCCTACTTTGACCTCCTTGTCCTGTTCAATAATCCAATTGTCATCACACTTGTCTGTCACACTTTCCCATAGGCTGTCACACTGGCCCTTGTCTGTCACACTGCCCTATTGTCTGTCAGACACTACCACCCTTGTCTGTCACATTGCCCTATTGTCTGTCACACACTACCACCTTGGCTTTTGACTTGTCATCACTGCCCTATTGTCGTCACTACACTGACCACCCCTTGTGTCCATCATCCGCACTTCAGTGTCTGTCATCACTATCTACCATTCCTCTCTTCCTATTGTCTGTTTCCCACATTTGCACATATCCCTTTGTCTCTGTTAATAATCACTATTTTCCCATAATCTGTCACACTGCCTCCTTTTCTGTCACACCTCCCATTTGTCTTGTCACACTACCCTCTTGTCTGTCACACAATGCCCCTTGTCGTCACACTTTCCCATAGGCTTTCATAGGTCCCCTTGTTGCCAACTGCCCTCTGAATATCACACTGCTCCCTGTATGTCATATCCTGCCCATTTGGCTGTCACATTGCCTCCTTGTATGTCACAATGACTCCTTGTCTATCACACTGCCCCCTTGTCTATCACACTGCCCCCTTGTCTATTACACTGCTCCCCTTGTCTATCACACTGCCCCTTGTCTATACACTGCCCCCTTGTCTATCACACTGTCCCCTTGTCTATCACACTGCCCCCTTGTCTATCACACTGCTCCCCTTGTCTATACACTGCCCCCTTGTCTATCACACTGCCCCCTTGTCTATTACACTGCCCCCTTGTCTATCACACTGTCCCCTTGTCTATTACACTGCTCTGTGTATGTTACATTGCCTCTTCTTGCCTGTGACACTGCCCAGTTGTCTTACCAT
This sequence comes from Procambarus virginalis, assembly GCA_020271785.1. Taxonomy (NCBI): domain Eukaryota; kingdom Metazoa; phylum Arthropoda; class Malacostraca; order Decapoda; family Cambaridae; genus Procambarus; species Procambarus virginalis. Next base: position 120,700 of record WNGS01164872.1, read on the forward strand.
GCCCCCTTGTTATTCTGTGACACTGCCTCCCTCCTTTCCTGTCACACTGTACAACTGTGATGTCACACTGCCCCTTGTCTGTTCACACTGACACTTTGTCTGTACACACTGTCCCACCTGTGTCTGTCACCACTGTACCTTCTTGTCTGTCACATCTGTACCCATTGTCTGTTCGTTACAATAACCGTTGCATTAATGCTCTGACCCGTACTACAACAATACTGATATCTGTAGTCTAGGCGACAGTTCCACGATCTGCCGTCAATTACTCAAGTGTGCGTCAGTCACCGAGCTATAATCCCATGGTTTGTACAGGTCAAGAATTAAAATAATCATCCCCTTTAGGATCTAAGTAATCATGCCAATATAAAAATTAAATATATATTTTTAATCATATCTTGCAGTTATATTATCAATATTATATTTTTTTCAACAGTATGTGAGTAATTCACAGTGTAAATCAAAATCAAAAGTTGTCTCCACAGATCATAACATATTACAACGAATCTATAATTAGATTTAATGTTACCAGCACTTATTTCTCCTAGATGTGATCCTCCAGGTGTCCAAACAAGTTTACTGAAATATAGTCTTTCTAACCGGCAGGAAACGCATGTCGCAGCTCTCTGGACACATATCATTTTGAGCTGACAGTTTTTTATAATTATATAATATCTTACGTAATACATGGAGCCATATACTGGGAATTACTTAACTAAATTCAGGAATGATCAGATTTACACTGCACAACAGAAATAATTGTAGTTTTATTAATATAATAGCTGATTATATTATAAAATACAAAGATCTGTGTGGGAACTAGCACATCATGGTTACAGGAAACAACTATCCCACAAATATCTGCATCTAGGTGGTATCAGAACTTCATTAACTGGTTATTACTATTGGTTCATGCAATTAAATGGTGATCAGCAGGCAAAATAATAACTTTCTCACGGGAAGCTGACCACCAAAAAAAATATAATAATGGTTTTCCACGTCGTTTGTGTACCTGCCCACGGATCACATCCACAATATAAATACAGATCAAGACGATTAAACAAGTTAAAGTAACATAAGCAAATATCAATTAATGACTATCAAACATACACAGTAATGGTATAAAATACCAAGAACATACAAGTTTGACTGATATAAAGTCATCCATATTCTCTCTCTTTCTCTCTCTTTTTTTTCTTCTCTTCATTTCTTTCCTTTCTCTCTTTTCTCTCTCCATTTTTATCTTATCTTTTCTTATTCTCTTCTTCCCTCCTCTTCTTTCCTTATAGTAATTACATATCTCATCTTATCCCAATAATAATCTATATCTGAATTTTACTTAAGCACATAAATGTACATGATGCATGTGTAAAACTTATGATCTTATTTATTTTCTATATACGTACCTAATCAGGGATACGTATCAACAAGTCTTTGGTTTATGTGTAGCTTCACGATTGACGTTGGCCATATGATTCTTGTGTCAGTGTCTTAAATAAATCGCTAAGGCACATAACACCATCCACAAGGTTTAGAGTCTCTAATTAATTTATATTTATGTGCTACAATTAAGGTATATCAGTTCTTGCTAGATGTTAGCAGCACAGTACTAACTATTTAATTACAGTGTAGAAAATGTATATCAACAGTTTCATTATGGTGTGATAAACTAAATTATGATACTCTCCGAAAATATTTGAAGGGAAGTTCACTGGTGATAATAAATTATATAAATACAGTCCGCTCACAAGTATTCAATAAGCAATAAATACAATTAAAACAATCTCCTGAATAAATAATCAAATCAATCACAGGTCGATTCCTCACATTAATTAGAATAAATATATATACTGTATGATCTGATTGATGTTAGTAGAACTAAATTTCTTACTTGGTATAAAGACTTCTTATTGTATGGTATTGTATAGGGAGCTGGTCGACCGAGTGGACAGCACGCTGGACTTGTGATCCTGTGGTCCTGGGTTCGATCCCAGGTGCCGGCAAGAAACAATGGGCAGAGTTTCTTTCACCCTATGCCCCTGTTACCTAGCAGTAAAATAGGTACCTGGGTGTTAGTCAGCTGTCACGGGCTGCTTCCTGGGGGTGGAGGCCTGGTAAAGGACCGGGCCGCGGGGACACTAAAAAGCCCCGAAATCATCTCAAGATAACCTCAAGATGGTAACTTCTGTGATCATCAGTAACCCAGAGGAGATAAAGAAAGTGCAGTGTGTATCTAGGGTCCACTTGTGATTAATGTCCACCTCTACAGAACTCGCCCTGGTACTTTCTCCTCCTGCCGGCGAATACGTTCCATAATTAAGGAATGTATGCATTTATTATACAAGAACACTTCAAGTTTATTCTGTAAGTATTTTATAAATAATTATATAATTATTCCTTAAGTTGAGTTTGCGGTTCCCCCCGCCCATTACAGCTCTACTTTCTACTATTTACAAACTGGCCTGGATGTAAACCACTATTGGGAATATTGGAAACTTACAAGTATGGGCCATAACAGGGCTCGTGTTGATGTGGACTGCTAACTTCCCAGAACATCAAAGTGCGGCGTAAACGTCCAATATTTTTTTTTCTTGCGAACCCAGCGTTCGCGTTTTAGTCTCCCGTCCTTAGTTATGGCAGACTCCTCCATCCTCCCTCACCCATAATAGTAGAGACTATCATAAAATTAGGAGAGACAGCTAAATTATTACTGATCATAAGATCAAATTTATATTAATAATTTCATAAACCATTCAAAGTATTATCTCCAATTTCCTCTACTTTCAGTTAGTAATGAGAATCAACAAGATACTTTTAGTAAATCAATCGTCTCATATCAGAGTTAGAAGAATCTGCCTGGAACACTAAAATTATTGCGTCAGACATAATTATGCCCTTTGATTCTGGGTTATTACTTCTGAACCGAGAACGAATCCTCATAGTTGGTTAATATTAAAAATAATTGAAATTAATTTACTCATTCTTATATGTCGGAAAATATTACCCACAATTATAACATACATGCAGATTAGCTGTTGTATTAAGAAAGGGTGTTACAAGCTGTCATTATATTTGTGTGTAGTTTAGGTGAAGTTTTAAGGGTAAATGAGATGGGGAAATCTCATGGTAAATGAGATTTCCCCTTTGAGGTCTAATTAAGATTTGTTGTGCCCCACTTCATCCCTTTCTACGCCACTACTCACAGGATGTGAGTGGTGGTGACCTTGATGTTGTTTAGAACGTTGCTGTGATAGGTAATGTAGCACTTTGCTCTGATGGTAGTTATATTACTGAGTGTGTGAAAACCGAGAGTACTTGTTAGGAATCTGCATGCCCGCGTCAAGTCCCCCTTCGACAGTGGTTCACAGTCCAAGGTCACATTCCTCCCCTGCGACCTCAGTTCACATTCTTTATCCTTGCGACTCTTGGTCAAATTCTTCCCCTTGAGACTCTAGGTCACATTCTTTCCTTTGCGACCCCGGGTCACATTTCTCCCCTTGCGACTCCAGGTCACATTCCTACCCTTGCAACACAAGGTCATATTCCTCTACTTGCGACTCTAGGACCCTCTGAGGTGCCTCCTTGCCGTGGTGAGGGGCTCACGTACACCTCCCTGAGACCAGTGATGGTTGCCTTTGCCCCTTCTCCTGCCCCTCTTTGGGTGCTGAACGTGCAGAAGGGCACCACGTAGGGGCCTTGTGGTCCTGGGGGAATGGGGTCTTAGCACCAGTGTGGAAGAATGGACGATGTAGTAGGACTTCCCTGTTGAAAAGGGGGAGCACCGCTGGAGAAGACGCACCCTTTCTGCAAAGGGCCTGCACTCGGCCTCCCTGGCTGCCCTGGTAGGTGGTATCTCTTGGTTCCGGGCTCTAAACTTTTAGAACGTCTGATGCATGGCTGACGACACGCTTTCTCTTACCTATCTTGAGATGTTATCTTGAGATGATTTCGGGGCTTTTTAGTGTCCCCGCGGCCCGGTCCTCGACCAGGCCTCCACCCCCAGGAAGCAGCCCGTGACAGCTGACTAACACCCAGGTACCTATTTTACTGCTAGGTAACAGGGGCATAGGGTGAAAGAAACTCTGCCCATTGTTTCTCGCCGGCGCCTGGGATCGAACCCAGGACCACATGATCACAAGTCCAGCGTGCTGTCCGCTCGGCCGACCGGCTCCCTATGGTTGAGCCACTGACTTATGGTTGTGACTTTGGAGAGGCGCCAACTCCCCAGGATCTGGGGATCCTGGTATTGCACTCCATGTTGCAATTCTTTTGACCATGTCGTGGTACAGTTGACTAAGGCGCGTCTGGGAACACTCAGCGCATAGGTTCGAACCCTCGCCAAGGCCTTTGTGGATTTGTTCACCAGAGACTACTGTGAAGGCGCTCTAGGGTGTGGGCGCGACCTGGACAACAGTGCAGGTGTCTGCTGGACATGGTGGACCATCACTTCTCTTGTGCTTTAGTCTAGTGGCGCTGACATGGTCGATTCTTTTGTTTTAGTGTTAGGCATAAAAGATCACCTATTTCTGGAGGCTGTCGTAGCCACCATAATGCTTACCGACCACCTGCAAGTATACTTTAATCCTAAACATACTTGTCACACTCTTGTCATGTCAAGGTTCTAATTCATTGCATAAACACCACGAAGGGTAAAACTTTTGGTGTACAAATCCTTGTTGTTGTTGCTGCTGCTGCTGGTATTTATAAAACTATCTGGTAATTCCGTTTGAAACTACTAGTACTACTGTTATATTGAGGTTATCTTCTTGAGATGATTTCAGGGCGTAGCGTTCCCCACGGTAACACCCCCCCCCTCCCCCAGGAAGTAGCCCGTAGCACCTGTCTAACCCCCCAGGTATCTATTTACTGCTGGGTAACAGAGGCATCAGGGTGAAAGAAACTCTGCCCATTTGTTTCCTCCGGAATCGATTGGATCGAACCCGGAACCTCAGGACTACGAATCCGAAGCGCTGTCCATTCAGCTGTTAGGCCGCTGGTTACCAGCCCTTGTTGCTGAAGTTTCTTCAAGGATTACCCAAACCAAGGTGATGTAAGGTTTCGAAGCTCATAAATTGTTTGATTAATGTAAACAAAGATAATGTTTATTCGATGTTATTGTTGGAAGATTTACAGGTTTCGTAAGAGCTTGTGTAAAGATTCCCGATGAATCCTGGTACTGATTATCTGAAGACTATATCTATAAAGCGTTCAATCCCCGACCGGCCAAGTAGTTGGGCACCATTCCTTCCCATGTTCCATCCTAAATCCTTATCCTGTTCCCTTCCCAGTGCTATATAGTCGTAATGATGACCTTGCGCTTTCCCCCGATAAATCCCTCCCTCTCCTCTCAAAGAAACAATCCTCAGATTAGTTATGCGGTTAAGAAACTAGAACTATTATAAACTCATGCCCTATCTAAAGAATATTTATATACTCTAACCAAAAATATTTTATCAAGCCCAACGAGAGAATATTTTATAGCCTAAAATAATATTTTATATAGCCTAAAAGAATATTTTATTAGCTTAATGAGAGAATAGTTTATATAGCCAAATGAGACAATTTTTTTAATAAGAATAATTTATATAGCCAAATGAGAGAATATTTTATATAGCCCATTATGAAGATATTTTATGTAGCCTAATAAGAGAATATTTTATATAACCTAAAATAATATTTTATATAGCCTAATGAATGTTTTATATAGCCTAATAGAGAAGTTTATATAGCCAAATGAGAATATTTTATATAGCCTAATGAGAGAATATTTTATATAGCCTAATGAGAGAATATTTTATATAGCCTAAAATATTTTATACAGCCTAATAAGAGTTTATATAGCCTACATTTGGTTTATATAGCCAAATGAGAAAATATTTTATATAGCCAAATGAGAATATTTTATATAGCCAAATGAGAATATTTTATATAGCCTAATGAGAATATTTTATATATCCTAATGAGAATATTTTATATAGCCCAATAGAGAATATTTTATATAACCCAATAAGAGAATTTTATATAACCCAATAAGAGAATATTTTATATAACCTAACCAGAGAATATTTGTATTGCCAACCAGATAATTATTTTTATAGAGAAGGTATATAATTATATTGGTATAGTGATTGAGGAGGAACCAACACCTCAAAAGAGGTAGGAGACCCATAAGCACACAGCGCGCCAGGAAACCCTTAAATTGGCGAAGAGAACAGTGATAAAACTATAATTGTCCTCGATATGAACAGTTTTGTGCCCCCTTGGTCGCCGCTTCCGTCTGGCAGGTGGAAAGGTGCAAGTCAACTTGTAGGTCGGGAGGTTCTTTATACCTATACAGTATTATTACTTTTATTTGTGAGAAAACGGCACTTTTAGTTACGTTAAAAGTTGACGAGTGGGACTTTTGGCTCGGCTGAAGCTTAGATGAGTGTAGGCTCAAGATGGTCGCTGGAAACCAAGCTGTGATTCACAATCAGCTAGCAGTCGCACTCAACAGTCCGATAACCAGACCACCACCAAGGAGGCCTGGTCAGAGACCGGGCCGGGGGAACGTTGAAACTTGGAACCATCAAATGGTAACCTCGAGGTAGATAAGGTAGACGGTTTCGCTAGCCTCTGCTTTACGTAAATTCGGTCTCTCCTGGTAAGGCTGGATCTCCCACCTTCTGGCACACAAGAGGAGGGTAGTGGGAGAAGTTGGGGTAACTTACATCTGGACTATATTAGAGGAACAAGCTCCAAAGCAGCACACTAAAGTCACTCTTCACCATATCAGAAGTCATGGAAATTGTGCTAAATAGCCTGATTGAGAGGTATGGGCTTCAAATCTGACTGTGGTCCGTATCCGCGGACCACTTCATATTAGTGGTCCGTGAGGTCAAAAAGGTTGGCGACCGCTGCTGTGAACCACTTCAAGGTATTCCACCAAAGCCAGTACCTGGTTCCCTGGCCGGGCTTGGGGAGTAGAACTCCCAGAACTCTATCCAGTACAATCCACTTGTTAACCACCCATACAGAGTACAAATATTTTTCGGGCTCCTTTAACCAAATGAATGAATACTGAGCGTGTGTTGGCGTGAGCATCGCTTCCGTGACGGCAGGTTCACCCTCCCAGAGTCAGCGGGCCGGCCACACGCTGCATCCCCCACCACCACACAGCCCACAGCTCTTAAACCACCATCCAGGTGACTTTCTCTCACTGCAATTAAGCGTAGAGTTGCCCTTAAGCGGCACCCTCTCCTGCTGTCACGCACTCAGGCACGCTCTGCTCACGCAACACGCACACTCTACCACCATAGCATCTTCCCGACGCTGCCCACAGAGGCTACTCTTAAACGAATGAGTAACCACAATAGAGAAGGCTCATGGGTGGGCTACCAGGTCCCTGAGTCAGACTGTTCTGGAGGACCGGGTTCTGTAACCCGCACTACAGGGGCCCAGACCGGACTACTACTCCCCACTCCCCTCCTACTTCTGCAGAAGGTTCGAGCACCAAGCTCTCTATGGTGACCGCCTCGTTCCATTGCACGGCTCCATCTCTCATTATGACTACCGCGCCTTATGACCCCTCTCTCTCTCTCTATCTCGAGGTCCTAATCACCGTCCCCGCCATGGCCGCTCTCGCAGGCTTCCTTCCCATACTAATTCGTACCATGCCTTGTTTTGTCCTGCTACGTGGACTACTTTGACCTCCAGCATTTAGATTCAACTCCTCCTGACTATTTTTCCCTCCATAGGCACCTTGTTGATTTGGTAGATGCCTCTGTTACTTTCAACCCCATCTATCTTGGTACACGTGTCGTTGCTGCTCCTTCTCAGGATGCAGCCACCAGCTTGGCCGCCTTATCTTGCATTGGCGAGACCCCTGTTCATGTCTCCAAGATCGCTCGGTTAAATGCCAGTGTTGGCACTGTTTTCCTCCTGCACCATGTTGCAACCGGTGTTAGGATCTAAAGAACTGCCACAAAATATTCCTCGAAGCCCAGGGCCATTCTGTCCACCAGGTGGACACGTTTACTCGTCCCCCTTGTTGTCGTCGCTGTCAGCCCTTCGGTTGTTAAAATTACCTTTGACGGTAGGACCCTTCTGCCCTCTGTCATTCTTGCTGGTGTCAGTGTTCCGTCCCAGGATTACATTCCATCTCTCGGCTCTGTAATAAGTGCTGGAAGATTGGGCATGGTGCTTCCAAATGCTCCAGTACTGTCTCTCTCTCTCTCCCTTGTGTGGTGATGAAGGTCACCCACCGTGTGTGTGCACATTACAGACTTGAGGCAGCCGTCCTCAACTTGAAGCACCGGGAACATTTGTCTTTTCCTGAGGCGAGGTACCAAGTTCGCGGCCGTCTCCCCCCCTTTCTCTGGCGTCTTTTTATGCCGCTTGGTGCGCTCTTCCTCTCCTCGTCCTTCCCACCTTACTCAGTCTCACAACCGTTTCCAGGCCTTAGACCTGACACGCCACCGCTCCTCTTCTGTTCCTTACGTTCTGTCCTGAGGGTCCCCTTCCTGATTCTCTGTCTGGGGTTCCCCTTCTTTCTTCCCAGTCTGTCATGTCTCCAGTGTCTTCTTTCTCATATCCCTCTGATCCTCCTTCTCCTCCACTCTTAGCTCTCCACGCCACTTTTCTGTGCGGGGTGATGTCTATACTCTCTCCCGGCGATCATCATGATGTTCGTTCTCGTTCTTCTTCTCCTGTTGAGACCCCAGGTCACATTCCTTCCCTGCGACTCTAGATCACTTCTTCCCCTTGCGACCTCCAGGTCACATTCCTCCCCTTACGACTGTTACCACCCTGAGACTAAATAAGGTTCTTCTCCCAGCA
>WNGS01164872.1:146192-166731 GCA_020271785.1 Procambarus virginalis
CTTTAGTAATGTGGGTCAAGGATGTACAAACTTCGGAAGGGGGACCCTCCACGGGGGCAAGGAAGGAACAATACGAGGAGAAATATGAGAAAAACGAATGGAAAGAGAGTCCTGTAAGCGAGATAGCCGGAGAGAAAGAGGGAGGTGGTGAAGAGGAACAGGAGCTACAGGAGGGGTAAAAGTCAAAGCTCGACAGAGGCGAGAGGAAGGATGTTGAGGACTGTGAAGATAGCAAAGACAGCAGCGATCATGGTGGTCCTGGAGAGATAGGAAGCCAGTGTCAACATACAAGCTGAAGGTGGGAGTCGAACGAAAGGCACCAGAGTGAGGCGCAAACCAGCATTGTGCAAAGCATCAAGACAGCGAAGAGTAGAAGGAGAAGCGAACGGTAAGCAGGGCAACCATGATCGAGTTTAGACAGGACGATGTGAGGAATGTAAAGAGAGGCGCTTATGCCTATCCGCCCCCAAGAAGTATGGACAATATCTTAAGGAGGGAAAGGGCCTTAGAGCATTCAGCGTGGAAGTAACAGATATGGGCCGACCAAGACAAAACGAGTGTCAAAGATTAACTCCAAAAACATAGTGGAATCCTTGTACATAAGGGGATGACCAAAAGTGACAAAGAGGGATGAAGTCAAAGACGCTTTACATGCTTCCGAGTAAAAGGCATAGCACAAGTCTTAAACGGAGAGAACCTGAAGCCATAATCAGTGGCCCAGGACGACACGGCATCAATCGCAAGTTGAAGCCGCCGTTGAAGGAGAGGCGAATCATCACCCCGACAGCAAAGGGTAAGATCGTCTACATAGGGAGCGGAGAAGACGCCAGAAGGGAGGAAAGAAGACCATTGAGAGCAACAAGAAAAAGAGTAGTGCTCAGACCACTACCTTGGGCACACCCTCATATTGCCAAAAGGGGACAGAGAGAGTGGTACCAAGCCTCCCTCGAAAGGAACGACGAGAGAGGAAACTCTGGAAGAAGAGAGGGAGATTCCCACAAAGGCAAAAAGAATGAAGTTGGAACAGAATATGATACCGCCAGGTAGTGTTGTAAGCCTTTTCTAGGTAAAAAAGAATGGCAGCAATGGAGGTCTTCGCAGCAAAAGCAGTACGAATATGGACCTCCAAGTTCACCAGGACATCCGTTGTCCTGGTGCAGTTATCGGGAGGGTTAACCCTTCATGCAAACTGCACCTATTCTCAAGAAGAAGAAGAGAAGGGGAGAGGTGGTGATAGTGCTCTAAGAACCCCATCAGACGAACGTTAACCATACGTTCAAAGAGCTTGCAGACACAACTCGTGAGGGGCAATAGGGAGAACGTCTTTGGGGGATGACCCGAGAGACCCCTGGTTTCCGAACAGGGAAGACAACAGCATCGAACCAGTACTCAGGGACTGACGACGACTTCCAGACCCGATTAAACAGACTCAGTAAATACTGAGACGTGCACGGAGGGAGATGGTGAAGCATCTAATAATGAATGCCATCGAAGCCTGCCGTCGTAAAACCGCAGAGGTTTTACGGCGGCAGGCTGAAGATCAGAGAGACAGAAGGGATCTGAACATCAGAGAGACAGAAGGGATCGTTATAGGGCAGGCTGAGATTGGTACAGAAATCCAAAGGACGAGATTCAAAAAGAGGCTTAGGAAGAAGGAAGGATTGAGGGAGATGACAACCAGAGCTAATAGACGAAATATGGAAACCTAATTCGGTCGCGATCTGCAACGGGTCCGCCACAAGAGTACCACAGAGGTGAAGGTCCGGTGAGACATCGGGAACGAACTTACCCGCTTTCTTGCGGATATGCTTCGAGATCAGTGGTAGAGGAGTTTCGGACGTGATGGTGGAGACATAAGATATCCAACATGAACGTTTAGCCGTACGGATGGTCCTACGGGCCCTCGCACTTGCCTTCTGAAGCAAAAGAAAAGATTCAGTCGTCTGCCGGCGATGGTGTCTCTTCCAGGCTGCACGGTTACAGCAAACAACAGCCCGAGCACAGTCCACATTCCACTAGGGAACACGCTTTTGCGTTCCCCGAGAGGAAGAACGAGGAATAGAACGGAGGGCAGCGTCGAAGACGGTGTCATAAAAAAAGGAGAAGTGCATGAGGGAGAGGCAGAATGGAGAGGTCGGAGACAGTAGCACGGAGGGCAAAGAGGGGCCAGTCAGCCTCGGCAAACCACCACCTAGGGAAGGAAAGGGAAGGGTGAATAGTGAAAAAGGAAACAAGGATGGGAAAATGGTCACTGCCATGGAAGTCATCAAGAACCCGCCACTCAAAATCTAAGTAAAGGGAAGACGAGCAAAGAGAAAGATCAAGACAGGAAAGGGTGCGAGTCCGAGAGTCTAAATGAGTGGGCTGACCAGAATTTAGAAGACAGGTAAGAAGAGAGGATGAACGGTTCGAGAAGGTGATCTTGGGTGTTTGTCAGAACATCATGCCAAAAGGAATGTCGACAATTGAAATCACCAATTGAAACAGGCAAAAGGTCGGCAGGAAATGACAACTAGAAAGGAGAAGAGGGGGAGAAAAACGAAACATAAGGAAAAGGAAACGCGATCCGGCAAAATTAGAAATGACAGCAGCAGGGGCAGAAGGCTACAAAAGCATCACACTCCAGCAGCCGACCACCAAACCCCCTCACAGCGCCAATGGGCCGGATAGGGAGGGGGCAAATCTGCCAAGAATTCAGCAAAAATGGTTGGGCTTAGGATGGAGCCTTGCGGGAAACCTGTTTGTATTGGAATGCTATCTAAAAACTCGCCTTGTATATAGACTTTAGAGGTCCTGTTCGTAAGATAGGACTGAAACCATAGAAGTAATTTTCCCCATACGCCTAAACGTGCAAGCTTTGGCAAGAGGGAAGTAAGAGGAATGCTATCAAAAGCTCCTTTAAGGTCTAGGTAGTGAACAACACAAAATTTATTGCTTCTGAGAGAGGTGCGGATTTCATGTTCAAGGCCTCTATTTGATCAAGTGTGGAGCATTGCGGTCGAAATACAGCTTGTAGTGATGTTAAAATATTATTATACTCAAGGTACCATTAGAGGCGAGTATGTACTAGCCTTTCCATGACTTTACTGAGGAAAGACAGTATGGAGATAGGTCTATATGACACAGGTTGGGATGAGTCTTTTCCTGGTTTAAGGAAAGGAAAAATAATACTGGTCTACCATTGTGAGGGAATATTTCCGTGAGTCCAGCCAAGGTTGTAATAGTTTAGAAGAGGGCTATGTTCAGTCGATGGAAGATGTTTGATAAGTTCATATAGAATTCCATCCTCTCCAGGTGCCTCGCCAAGAGGTCTATGGGTTAAGGCTAATTGTAGCTCGCTTAAGGTGTACATGTTGTCGACGCCGAGCATGGGTAGCAGTATGGCACGGTCAATTTCTTGTCTAGGAGAGTTCTTGTGCTTGAAGGAAGGATATTAAGAGGGTAACTTTAAGACATTCAGCAAGAACATTTGCATGCTCCTGAGGTGTTTGACAGAGTGAGCCTTTGATCATCAGGGAAAACGAAGGGAATGTTATCGACCTTTAATGCTGTTAAATGAAGCCCAGACTTTTGAATGTGGCGTGGTGGATGTGAGGCTGTCACAAAAATTTGCCCATGATGCTTGCTTTGCTGACAGTATGTTTTTTTTTGGGTGCTACTGTGGCCCGCCGGAGATTGACCCAGTTCTGTAGGGAGGGTTGACGTCTTTGTTTTTGTATGGCTAGTCAGCATAAAGTGACTGTTCGTGCACATTCCGCGTTCCACCACGGTTTAAGTGGTTTGTTGGACCTGTCCTAACGTTTTCATGAACTTCAGGACATAGGTGGCAGCAGAATTTATGGCCGAGGTGATTGTGGACAGTTGCATGTTAGGATCTACGCATCGTCTGTATCTGGGAGACGGACAATATCAACCCATTTTTTTTATCTAGTTTCTTAATATTCCACTTGGGGAACGTTAGAGGGTGGCGTGGTGGCTGAAAGTTAGTAAATTTTATAATGAGGGCTTTGTGGTCCCTACCAATATCTGGTCCAGTATGAAACTGCAGTTCATGTTGAAAGTGTGCCGAGCCAAAGCAGATGTCAAGTGAGGCCTCATAATTGGTTCTGTAGTTAAAGTAAGTTGCAAGGTAGGACGGCAAAAGAAGAATATATGATGAAGTGGCTAAGTGGTAAATTTGATCAAATGTCTTCAAGTGACTGAAAGACTGTTTAAAGTATTATCTGTGAACTTGTAGGAAGTCTGATAGGCTGCTTTTCTATACCCATGTACGCTGGCTATGCAAAAGCAACTGTTCGGAAAGGCTTATTGCCCTTTGTTGGACATTGGTGGAGATCGTGTGAACTTCCAGTTCACAAAATACATTGAAGCCAATGCCTTGAACTCAAATCTTGGTGATATTTTTACAATGTTATTAAATGTATTAAATATGGAACTGCATTGTGAACAGAAGATACTCATTGAATTTAAAACCAACATGTTTGCAATTATCAGTATACTGTTTGTTTTGATGGCCCAGGTCTCAAGAAGCAACCTATCACTTAACATATTTCAACAAATGTAATCAAACATTTCTCTTTAACTGGGAAAATAATAACTGATAGGCTAGAATGGAATCTGATCAGATCGACGAATGGAAATGCAAAATAAAACCGATCCATACTTCAAGACAAGAGTTCATATTGGTGGTGTCTCTGGTTTTTGCAAAATGTAGCAAAATAAGCTACAGCGGCTCAGCAAGTGCTTTCGCCCACCAAATACTTAATTGACCTTTATGATACTTTGTTAGGAACACTTTGTTAAGATTATGTTTTCTAGTTTAGTGCCGTTAAGAATATGCTGACTAAAGCATAAGGATGTCTCAACATTAATGAGCAGTGGACTTCCAGAGACGCTAACATGATTTTTCCTAAGAGTTTTCTAGTTTAGTTTCCCTACACGCTCGACAAAGTGGACATTGAATTAAATGGAAGTTTTATGTTGTGGAAAATTCGATTTTACCCAATTTTTTCTTTTGATGAAAAAATACATCGCATTATTTCAACAAAACATTTGAGCTGTAAATCAAATGGAAATTTTATATTTCATTGGAATAATTTTTTTTAAAGTGTATAAAGTAATTTATTTTCATAATTTGTTTTAATAAATACTAATGTAAAGTTATATTGGTGAAAATATTATTAAATGACAATTTAAAGTCGGGAAGAAATTGAGGGAACGTAAGAGCGCAAGGAGAGGAATGTGACCTGGCGTCGCAAGGGGAAGAGTGTGATCTGGGATCGTAAGTGGAAGAATGTGACCTTGAGTCGCAAGGGGAGGAATGTGACCTGGGGTCACGAGGTGAGGATTGTGACCTGGGATCCCAAGGGGAAGAATTACACCTGGGATTGCCAGGGGAGGAATGTGACCTGGGGTCGGAAGGGGAAAAATGTGATCTGGGGTCGCAAGGGGAAGATTGTGACCTGGGGTTGCAAGGGGTAAGAATGCGACCTGTTCTCACAAGGGGAGGAATGTGACCTGGGGGCTGCAAGGGGTAAGAATGCGACCTGTTCTCACAAGGGGAGGAATGTGACCTGGGGCTGCAAGGGGGAAGAATGTGATCTGGGGTCGTTGTTACGAATCTTGCTAAGATTCTCTCATTACTCTTGATTCTTGTATTATCTTATTCTCTAATTAATATAGCATCCAGTTGTTTGATATGAGATTTTGAATGATATATGGTAGCAGCTGTAGTGTGCCTGAGTGGCATTATATTGTATGAGGCTTTTGTGTTAGAATTTTCATGTTGGTTCCTGTGTCGGCGGTTGACCAGGTTAGGAATGTGACTAGTGTGGGAATGTGTTGTCAAGTGAGTGTTTATTGTCGGGAAACCGACACACAAATAGTATAGTCTTCCCTTAACAGTATCCTCTTAAAATTAGAGAATGGGAGACTCCGTGACGTCATCGACGTCGCCGCAGTATTTACATTATTAAACCACTGTTCATACAACAGTTTAATGTCTAAATTGAATAAAAAAGTGTTCAATAAGACTGAATATAATTATTAACACCAAAATATAGCTTGATTCCCTTGTTAACGTAAATTTAACTTAGAAGTGGAAAAAATATTGGAACAAGGGAGGCTGAGCGTCTCTTACAGACGCCACGCTCACACGAAAACAATAACAATGGGTGCTCGTGTGTGTTGTGATAATGGCCACAGGATAGACCTACTCTGCCTTAAGAAACTGCCATAGCAACATCACTACTACAAATAAGAGCACTCCAGTATCCGTCTTACCAAGTATTTGTTTATTATTCTAGTGCACTGATTAATATCAAAGGTAAGGCGGTTATGATATATGAACAACACCAACACCATGTACGTGTACCCCATTTTTACAGCCCTCACATACCATGTTATACCTGTATTGATATGTTTAGGGAAATGTACTAACTCCTTGCATCCCAAACAGGTAAATTGTGACTTGGAACAGCAAGTAGCTGAGCAGTAGAACTATGTACATGTACCTAGCTGTTGCCAGCCTTGAAGGCCTCCACAGCCGCCATTGGCACCATGAGGCACAGGGCCACACCCACATAGATGCTAACATGACACAGCCTTAGCAGGCCCTTACTACAGGCTCAGATAAGGCCATTCTAGTTATTGTAGTAGTAGTATTCATAACTAGTAATAATTGTTGAAATAATAGTAGATTAGACCACCATATGTGGTATGATAAAATAATATAATTAAACTTAGGTAAACAATTTGTAGTTTAAGAAGGAGCCATTACAAAGTGGTTTAAGCTACAAATTGTCCCCCCAATTTGTGTGAGATTAATTTCAGGCAGTTTTAACAAGTACATACAGTCCACTCAATTTCTTACCTACTAAGAAAAAATAAGATAAACTTTAATTTATTGAAGTCAATTAAAAGGAGATATACTGCCTGGAGTTTTTACCACATAAATTATGGTCCTTTGAACCGGATGATTATTACAGTTAACCAGTAGGTACATTGCATCTAGATATAAAATCCTGATATACATTAGTAGTGCAATATTATAGCAGAAAGACATTGCTATATTTACATTTTCTAGCCTAACTTTTCAATCTCATAGCAAGCAAAACTACAACAAAGCACTATTATTGTTCTGAGGCCTATGCCAAAGAACTATTGTGCCTTTTTCATTACAAGAGGTTGATAAGAGGCTACTTTACTTATAAGTTACTTATAAATGTTTTGTAATTTAAGTATAAACATTACTTTAATATTGCACCATTACATACTGCATACCACATTGTTTACAGCAAATTCTTGCACAAGGGTAGGACATTTTAGGCTGGTGTTGTACAGCAACCTAGTTTAATTTATTGTGCTAACCTGGTGTAAGGGTAAGAATTTTTTACACTTGTCTAGAGTTGAACATATATTACAACCTAGCAAGTACATATTTTTATGCAGTATTCATGACAACCCGAGTTGTGTTGTCAACCTGATATTCATACATATAATTATAGGTATAATTTAACTATAATCATTTCACCTTTGAGTGTTAACCTGTGTCTCTGTACCAACCAAGAGTGATAAAGAAGGGCTAGCTTGCGGAATACCAGCATTGATACAGGCTTACCACTCAAATTATAGCGTGTATGATTATACAGTAGTATATATTTTAAATGATAAACAGCTCTAGTTCGGAAACTAGTTGCTTTACTAATTCAAGTGCCAAATAGTTAAAAGTCCATACGACTAGCAAGTACTTTCAAGATGTCTACACTCCAAAATGTAAAATTAACCCTTAGGGCCTTAAAGGGGCATCTCACAAGGCAGATTAACAAATGTGAAGACATGAGTAATCAAACTCCAGTTAATTATGCAGCACTGGAAAACTATCTTAAGCTTACACGGAACAAATATGACCGTGTGTTGCAACAAATGAAACAGTATCAAGATTACTGAACAATTCTAGTATTGATGAAGATACGATGAACAACATTCTCCAAGAACACTCTGATTATGAAGATGCAATGTTTGAACTAATTCAACGTTATGAAGATTTGATAGACGCCCATAAGGCCAATATAAATGTTGCAGCTACAACTACCCAGAATCAGACAGCACCAGAAGTCAAATTACCATCACTCAGTCTTCCAACTTTTTCTGGAACAGAGGACGAGAATTGGGACAATTTCTGGAGCAAATTTGTCGATTCTGTGGATTCTAATGTCAATGTACCAAAGACGACAAAGTTTACGTATTTACAGAGTGTCTTGAAGGATGAAGCCTTTCAGGTAGTCTGTAATCTGAATCACACAGATGACGATTATGACAATGCTGTACAACTACTCAAGGACAACTATGCGAAGCCTGAAAGGACTATCAGAATTTTAACCCAGAAGCTGTTAGATATTAAACATCCAAATAATACAGCAGTCTCACTCCAAGCCTTTAGATTGGAGCTTGAGTCTTTGCTTAAGGCACTTAAAAATAAAGTAAACTTGGATGAATCAGACTGGATAATCCAAGTCCATATGACTCGCAAATTACCCAGGGACATCCTGGATAAGTTGTTTGTGTTGTATGGAAAGTCATATCTGACAGTAACAGAGATTACAAAGGGGTTACAAACCATCATAGAACGAGAAAGAGTTATCCCAGATGAAAAGCGACATCTAAACCTTCGTCTACTACTAATAGTAAACAACAGAGTACAAACAGTACTCCAAACAAATCTAAAACAACTTCTCCCTCTCCAAAGTGGAGACAAGGCAGTGTGGGCACATACGCAGTTGGTACCTCCAAACCTACAGGTAACGCGTCACCCAAATCGGTGACTCCTCAAGATACTGTTAACGTCTGGAGACCATGTCTGTTCTGTGAACAATCACATTCCATGTACAATTGCAGACGATACCCCGATCGTGCAACACGCATAAAACGACTCAAGGAGATACATAGATGTACCAAGTGTATAAGGGAACATCATCCCGACAGCTGCACATCAACAATACGCACCTGTTATAGGTGCCATAAGGGTCAACACCATACAGCACTTTGTGGGGATTCAAGTACAAAGTCTGCCAAACCACAGGAGGAGGAAGGAACTAACACCTCAGTACAGCTTTGTACTGTGCTACCTGACATAAGTGTTTTCTCAACAAGGTCTAAACATAAATCAGCTCTACCTACTGCACGATTGATCATTAGAAATGGAGAGAACAAAGCCACCGTACGTGGATTATTTGATCAAGGGTCCCAATTGACCTTTATATCCAAAGAGTTGGTAGATACCCTGAAACTTACACCTGTAGAGGAGACACGAATAAACATAGCAGGATTCCTGACTGACTCAGGAGCCCGAGTTTTCAAGGTAGTACAACCCAAAGTACGATTAGGAGGTTACGAACAAAATGTACAAGCTCTAGTAGTAGATAGATTCCCAACAGATCTGTATGTATATGGTCTGGGGACAACAGCCAAATTCCTAGAAAAAAGGGGAATTCATTTGGCTGATAAAATCACAACAGATAACCTTTCCAATATTGGAATCCTTATGGGATCAGATGTCTACCATAAGTTTATCAAAGGAAAGGAATACAAACACGGTATGAACGTGTTACCATCTGCAGGTGGCTATTTGCTAACAGGCCCTGTATTACGGCTAAACCAACCCGCACCTGTAGAACACCAACATGCCAACCCAGTAATGGTTGCATGACTAGGAGACCAGTCTCCACTGCAACTCAGAGACATGTCCGAGGAAGAGCTTGATCCCCCTGTACACAAGTTATGGGACCTGGCAACTCTCGGCATTGTCCCTGAACAACCTAGCCCAGATGATGACTGGACTTACAAACAATACCTGGACTCAGTTATATACAGAGATAATCAATACTGGGTCAGGCTACCATGGAAGCTGAATCACCCTCAGCTACCCGTCAACCATTTTATGGCACAAAACCAATTGAGATCACAGGTGTTGCGCTTACAAAGACAACCTGAGAACTTGAAGTTGTACCATGAAATAATACAGAAGCAACTCGATGACAAATTTATCGAAGTTGTTACAAATGATAACCCAAAGGAAGGTCACTACTTACCACATCATTGTGTACAGAAGAATTCTGCAACTACCCCATTACGGATAGTATTTAATTGCAGTGCTAAAATGAGGCCGAGTAGTGTTTCGTTAAACGACTGTCTTCAAACTGGCCCTAGCCTAACACAAAGGCTTTACGACGTGCTGTTAAAGTTCCGTATTGGGACTTATGCATATACGGCCGACATCAGCAAGGCATTCCTTAGGGTAGGTCTTCAAGAAGAAGACCGGAACTACACAAAGTTCCTATGGATTAAGGATCCTAACGATCCGAACAGTGAATTAATCACTTACCGGTTTGCCTCTGTCCTTTTTGGCGCCACGTCATCTCCTTTTCTGCTCCAAGCTACCTTGGATACGCACTTGAAGAAGTCCAATAGCCCAAACAAGACGGAAATTAGCAAAAACCTGTATGTGGATAATTTTCAAGGTACAACAACAGTGAAAGTAAACTGTTGGACATATACCATGAGGCCAATCGAGAATTAATGGGAGCCAATATGCCTCTCCAATCTTGGGTCTCTAACAATGAAAAATTAAATCAACTGATCTCAACTGAATTCCCGATTACAGGTANCAATCACCACATTCCTTCTCCTTCACTCTGTAGTGTACCACTTCCCCTACCCTCACCACCATTCTATCCCTTTAGCCATTATTACTCTTTATCCGTTCCCTTCATCCCTGTATTCATAGTCACTAAATACTGTTTTCGTAAACAAAAACTCCTTTAGTAAACTAGTATTTATTCGTCAAGTAGAAGCAATATGCTAGATGAACTTATTGAGGATGGAGTTTGTTATTTAGCGAGACTGATAATACGGATCATTTGCCATTTTATGTAATGGGGATGATTTAGGCTCGACCCCGACCCGCCTATGACCATCCCAGGACCAAGACCAGTAACCATGCAAAGTTTGGTGAGGCTAGCCCAAAGCATTTGGCCTGAACCTCGAACATACAGACAAAACTGACAAACAGATAAAAATACATTCTGTTTGAAAAATATAAATAAAAGAAGAGGAAAGTTATAAATATTAGACTGGCAGGAAATTAATTAAATACCAGGCAATATGAAGGGTAAAAATATATGCAATTCAAAATGAAATGGGAATGTCACACACACTCACAGAGAAATGAGAAAATTTCAAATATTAAACAACTTAACATATAACACAATTATTTTGAATATAAAAATTAAGCAACCGACTTTAATGTGAGTATTAACATATATATTGATCGGTACATGAAATATATCAACACACAACCATTTATCACTCACACTTATTAAACATCAGAACCAAGCTTGACACATGTATCTACAAGTGAAGCATCAAGCCTGACACATGTATCTACAAGTGTTGCACCAAGCTTGACACATGTATCTACAAGTGTTGCACCAAGCTTGACACATGTATCTACAAGTGAAGCATCAAGCCTGACACATGTATCTACAAGTGTTGCACCAAGCTTGACACATGTATCTACAAGTGAAGCATCAAGCCTGACACATGTATCTACAAGTGAAGCACCAAGCTTGACACATGTATCTACAAGTGTTGCACCAAGCTTGACACATGTATCTACAAGTGAAGCACCAAGCTTGACACATGTATCTACAAGTGAAGCACCAAGCTTGACACATGTATCTACAAGTGAAGCACCAAGCTTGACACATGTATCTACAAGTGAAGCACCTAGCTTGACACATGTATCTACAAGTGTTGCACCAAGCTTGACACATGTATCTACAAGTGAAGCACCAAGCTTGACACATGTATCTACAAGTGAAGCACCAAGCTTGACACATGTATCTACAAGTGTTGCACCAAGCTTGACACATGTATCTACAAGTGAAGCACCAAGCTTGACACATGTATCTACAAGTGAAGCACCAAGCTTGACACATGTATCTACAAGTGTTGCACCAAGCTGACACATGTATCTACAAGTGAAGCACCAAGCTTGACACATGTATCTACAAGTGTTGCACCAAGCTTGACACATGTATCTACAAGTGAAGCACCAAGCTTGACACATGTATCTACAAGTGTTGCACCAAGCTTGACACATGTATCTACAAGTGTTGCACCAAGCTTGACACATGTATCTACAAGTGATGCATCAAGCCTGACACATGTATCTACAAGTGTTGCACCAAGCTTGACACATGTATCTACAAGTGATGCACCAAGCCTGACACATGTATCTACAAGTGATGCACCAAGCCTGACACATGTATCTACAAGTGAAGCACCAAGCTTGACACATGTATCTACAAGTGTTGCACCAAGCTTGACACATGTATCTACAAGTGAAGCACCAAGCTTGACACATGTATCTACAAGTGTTGCACCAAGCTTGACACATGTATCTACAAGTGAAGCACCAAGCTTGACACATGTATCTACAAGTGTTGCACCAAGCTTGACACATGTATCTACAAGTGATGCACCAAGCATGACACATGTATCACCGAGCTTACTGTTTCCTCTCATGACAGATTAAGGTCATTGCTGTCCGCGACCCTTCTGAGGTGAAGGGCGTCGCTGGTACAACCAGCCCGCCCTCCTAAGGTTTTCCTACGTCAAGAAACCAGTAATTTAAAGTGTTCTCTCCCAACCTACCAGTGGACCCAAAACAGAAAATAGGACAGAACATCACTTTCTCGAACCAGTTCCATTTTCTAGTAGGTTGATTTATGTCCTTAGTCATGCATACGGGCGAAATGCGACGTTCTTTGTAAGAGGGCAGTTGGTACAGTACCTTGTTACCCTGGTCGTCAACAGTGCTGTTCTCAATTGGATAGGGATGCTGGGCGAAGCTTACATAGATTGTTCATTGCCTGTTGGCGCCTGAGGGCAGCTAGTTCATTATACCAGTCATTTATGCCTACAACAGACAATCAAGGAGTGCGAGTGCCAGTGCCTCTGACCAAGAGCCAAATAAAAATAATGAATCTCAAACGAGAGGCACTTGGCTCCTACAAGAGGCACTTGGGTCCCTCGAGAGGCATTTCAATTGTATGGGGTGAGGAATTTTAGCGTGGGAAAGAACTGGAAAGAGGTTTCAGTCAGAGACGAACTTAGAACTGAAATTAATATCCTCTGTACAAGTTTATTTATATTATGCTGGATGAAGTGCCCAACGATGTCGTCCCCCCTCCCCAAGAGCACCATGGCGCACAGGCTTCTACGAGTGGATGGTGAGGACAGTCAAACGCTGTCTAAAAAAAGTCCCTCCACTGTCAAAAGGTCTTTGGAGACCAACAAATTTATCTCCAGGAGCTCCAAACAGTTGTCATGGAAATTGAGTCTCAACTGGCCGCTGACCTGCCTCTCTGACAATCACTCCCAACGTGAGCCATTAAGTCCATCTCATCTGATATATGGAGGACTTCATACCCCTCTAGCATCCCTCAAGGACGAATAACCAGAAGATCCTTCGTATGTCGAAGAGTGACTTGGTTCTGAGCTATAAGAATCTGTCAAGAGTAATTAGTCGATGGAATGACGTTTGGACTTAAGAATGCCTAACTGTTCTGAGGGAGTATCATTATGGGGCAAATAACCCCAATAATAAAATTTACATGCAACCAAGTGATGTTGTTCTGGTGGACAGTGACGGTCCACATTCAGAGTGGCCTCAGGGGCGAATAGTCTTTGTCCATCCAGACAGCCAGGGTATCTTGTAGATAGTGAAAGTAAAGTGCAGTGGCACCACTAGTCTCAAGACACTAGAGAAACCAATTCCTTTGGAGCTAGCAGGAAATGAAAAGTCACCCAAAGACTCCCCACCCCTGCAGCTCCAGTATGGGCCATCCATCCTGAAAGAACTGCCGTACAACATTGCAAAATAATAATCAAGCAATATTATAATAATTTTGATGGAAAACAATGAAGGGTTTGTCAGTTTTAAACAGTGGACCACTGTTCCCCCCCCCCATCCCCAGAATTATGTCAGAAATTCCCAACACATAATTAACTTTTAGTGAATCAAACTTTCAATGCTGTTGTATCATTAGGATAGTAATCATAAATTAGTATAGTTAAGTATAAAAAACATCCGGACATCGTGAAATTTATTACAAAGTGCGAATCTGCCATGTCATCCCATCTCTAATTTCCTACAAAACTTGTTAAAATAACAGTCTGGAGAATAAAATAGATAAAAAAAGTGTACCCAAGTCTGAATATAATTAAATCTCTATGAAAATAAGTTCCCTCATTCCCATGATCATAAAAAGTAAAAAAAAACTGAACCAGGTGAGAAATGCGTCTCTCGTCTGGAGCGGGAGAAGAGACGCCAATGTACTCCACCCGCTGCCCGGCCTCAACACATGTTGACACCAGCAGAAGAAATCTTCCTGCTAGCCACACCGCTAGAGATGCCATAACTTCAACGAGACTATGCTAAACATTTGGATGTATACAACGGTTTCGGTTTATAAGTTAGATATTTTATATGAGGCCTTGTATATGTATTTTATAAGTCATTACACAGCAGGTGCCGCCACCCGGAATGGCAATGAATCCACTTAAACTTTAAAATTGTTCTTATTACTTAACTGCCTCATACTTGTTGTCGTGTATTACTCTGTGGCGTATAGGCAGTTGAAGTTGAAATGGGTGGAGTGTTGATAACATCATAACTGGGTCGAGGAGAAACGTGTACCGATGCTCCCAACCAGGTGGTCAGCAAGGCTAGATACTTGGAGCAGAACACATTTATTATCTTGAACAAGACAACTTCTACTATATTAGCTAGGATTTGCTAATTTTATTCTTTAACAGTCTTAGTAATAGTAGAATAACACCTTGTAATTATGTTATGATTCTCGATTAATTTCAATTAGGCTATTAAATAAACCGCCCAAGTTGTGAAGGGAGGGTCCTAGTAGGAGACCTATTAATATACAGTCTGCTTTAATTAGAAAATAAATTATTAATAAATAAAATAGAAATAATTTAATCAAAGAAATATTTAGTAATTAATAAATAAATTAATTAATTAATTCTTGCTAGGAGATTTTCCTCCCAAAAGGCATGTTCTACTTTAACAGAGGCTTTGGGGTCAACCTAGGGCTATCACCTATTGACTCTCACCATAGTGTCACAATTCACCACGGAAAGTAGCACAAGGCTGAGCGAAAGTGTGTAGCCTCCAACCTCAAACATATAGACATACTTTCTCACAGAGAGAGATGAAACACTAATGTATATAACAATAAGGATGATCAGGAATTAATAGTTCACAGAAATGCTGCTTCAGATCTAATCCTTTTTGAGACTATTGCATACCGGTGTTAAGAGCGTGCTCACTTTTATATGAAGATCTGGTAACACTTGATAAATGTGGTTATTTGCCAGCAACTCCGACTGGATGAGAAAGCAGATGTTACCATTTGGTGAGTGTATAAATCCGGAATTGGTAGTGATTACGAAATTTATTATAGAACAATAGTAGAATAAAAGCTTCATATCGAGGCACTGAGAATTCTGGATTCGTGCCCAGATACCCCTTGGCCAACAGTGATATCAGTCTCAATTTGACAGCCTGACACAGTGTACTTCGTCCCCACCTTTGCTCTGATGTTCACTAGTTAATACAACATTTCAAGTAAGTTATGTTGCAAACACTTTCAGATATGACCGATGAATTGGCAGATGATTATGTGATGAATAAAGTGTTGGATGATGATCACAGAAAATAGAGAAAACTTAGCATGATGACAGTTCTGTGTATGTATAGCCTGGCTGAATCATCCGATTAAGTTCAGATGCTCTAAATATTAATGGTGATTGATATTATTTTGTTTTTCTTTTATTTGATGTAGTTGCTGTGGTTTGTAGTTGTGTCGGGTGTACTTATAATGTCAATAGCGAGGTTATCAGGGATGCTGCTGCTGCCTTGCCAGCTTTGTATCTCCCAATCATGAAAGTACAGTAGGCTATGCTATGGTATTTTTTTCTTGGATAATTTAAAAAATGTGAACAAGTTTAACCAGAACTTTGGTAAATAAAAGTGTACAGTTCTTCTTCTTCTTGATAGCAGGTGCAGTTTGCATAAAGGGTTTGTCCTTTCGTTGACTGCACCAGTACAAATGTTGGGAGACGCGTTTATGTTGAGGAGTTTCAAAAGTGCTTGTTGCATTGTGCTGTAGACAGAGGAGCGGCGACTAAAACAGAGGTGTGTGTTAGAGGGAGACTTGCCGCACCGTAGGGCGGAATGTTGTGTTTATGGCGTCAGCTGATCCATGGGGGTGCGACGAGGCATTTCTTTTCTGTGTTTTGCTGTTGATGGCGCCAGGTATAAATGTGGCACGGGTCAGATGTGACCCAGTTTGTTGGTCGACTGGAGATATTTAGCCAGTGCTTTGACTATTTGATATTTTTCCTGTAACGAGTGGACACCTCCTAATATATGCTCGATGGTAAAGGGTATTTTAAGTGTGATAAATACTTGTTTGAAATTTACTCTGGCACAATGATGTTGGAAACAGTGAAAGAGATAGTGTTCAATTGTTTCAAGCACCCTGACAGTGGATGCAAAGTTCGTTAATGTCTGTTCTGTACTTAGAGCTGTTTCCTGCCAGTTTGGTTTGTCCCAGCCTTAATCTGGTAATCGTTACATCAATTTCTCTGCTTTTATATCTGACATGTTTCCAAGTTTCCCATTTCTTTTTAATGGACCCATAGTACAATGGTGAGCATGACATTTTCCATTTCGTTGCATAATCTTGGGTGATGGTATTTTTGAAGGCTCCTTTACGTGCAACATGAAGAATTGGATGACGCGTAATGTGAAGCGTGTTGTGCATCGCTTTGGCTAGTTGATCTACAAGTTCATTATGGAGTATACCACAATGCGCTGGGACCCTTTGGTTAGAGGTGTCATAACCGTTCAATGGATGTTCATGAAGAAGTTGAAGGCATTGGTAAACCAAATTCTTTGCTCGTTGTTGAAGAGTACGTAATTGCTTGAATCGCACTCTTGAAGTCACTACAGATTGTATATATCCCAACTGATAATGTTGTGATTGTTTGGAGAGCTTGATGTAGGGCATATAATTCAGCTGTGAAAATAGATGGTTGGTTTGGTAACTACAATCCCTGCTTGAGATGGTATGTCAGTATCCATACAGCGCTAGTGACCGAGGGGACGTTGTTCATGATGATGCAAGACCCATCTGTATAAATCGCTGTGGTATTTGGGTAGCAATTTTTCATTGTTGAGGTAACGACTGAGGCTATGGCTGAGTTTGGTGCTGAATTTGGAATGTTGTCTTCGAGTTGTAACGATGTATTAGGAGTTGTATAAAGCCAAGGTGGAATAGGGAGGGACAGTAAGTTGGGTTTCAGAGTTTTGGAGTAGATTGAGGTCAAAAAGAGGTTATTTGTAGCCCGTGTGAGGAAAGGCTGCAAATGATAAGAGGGGAAGCGGGGGTTATGTGGGTTAACTGTTGGATTAATTTTTTATCTGTATGGGTGTGTCTGGTGAGCGGTGGTACAGAATATCAGATAGTTGGCACACATTATGTCTCGTCTGGTGGCTAAGCTTGTGAGACCCGTTTCTCCGTAAAGTCCAAGGATAGGAGTGGAATGCATTGCGCCTCATTTAAGTCGCATGATATTGTTTTGTATGACTTAATGGCTCTGTAGGTTAGTAGGTGCAGCCGACGCATATGCCTGGCAACAATAGTCTAGTTGGCTGCGAATGTAGGTTGTATAGAAACAGAGAAAGATTTTATGGTGTGCTCCCCAAGGTGGTGCCAGTGAGGGCTTTAAGTATGGCGAGTTGTGGTTGTGCTCTCTGTTTAAGATGTTGAATGTGTGCTTTCCAGGTAAGTAAGGGGGAGTCTAAGCGAATGCCATGGTATTTATGTTCTCATACATGTTGGATGGGAGTGTTGTGCATTGTGTGGGTGGGTAGATGAACAAATTTTTTTTTAGTGAAAATTTGGTAACAGGTTTTGGTAGTATTAACCTGAAGGCCCCATTGTTGTGTCCAATGTGTGAGGTGGTCAAGTGCTGTTTGCATTGTTGAGACTGTATTAGATAGGGCATTGTCCTAATAATCCAATGTTAAGTCGTCAGCGTACGCCGAGAGGTGAACAGGATGGGTGTTAGGCAAATCTGCCAGGTAAGTAATTATCAAATGAAGGCGCAAAACCTGGAAGGCTATGTAGCACGATCAAATGTGCGGAATAATCAGAGGGCGCTAAATATCACCAAGGATGCCAATACGAGAACAGAAAAGCATAAGGCGAATGATGTCAAAAGTATCTGATTCACAAAGAATTCTATCGAGGGACAAGTGACCGCGAGGGATGGTCGGAAAGCAAAACACACGCTCGTCCTGGAAGTCAGGACATTCAACAAGGATATGCACAACGGTAAGAGGGACAATGCAATTTGGACAATAAGGAGCTGGGCGGCGCTCCATTTAGTGACCGTGAGTTAAGCAGGTATGGACAAGACGCAACTTTGTTAAAGCCGTTTCCCACTGCCGGTGACAGTGGCAGGAGGAAGGCCATAGGGACATACAACGCTTAAGAGTACGCAGTTTATTACCAACAACAGAAGACCAACAACCCTGCCAACGGTCAAGGATGGAGGAATGAATAACCGGGTAAAAGTCGGAAAAAGAAATACCTCTATGGGAAATGAGACAAGAGCGGATAGCCTCTCTAGCGAAGCATCCGCACGCTCATTTAAAGAAACACCAATATGGCTGGGAACCCAGCAAAACTGTATGGATTTAAATTTACTAGACATAAGAAACAGCCAATGTTGAATCTTGATGACTACCAGATGGACAGGATTAAAGGACCTGAGAACTATGAGGGCACTACGAGAGTCAACTACAATCACAAAGGAGGATTGACAACAAGAAAGCAGGAGACGGAGAGCATAGAGAATAGCATAAAGATCCGCTGTGAAGATGCTAGTCTCTGAAGGGAGGCGACACATATAAGTGTGGTCAGGAAAACCAACAGAGTAGCCCACACCGTCCGCAGACGGTGTGGGCTAATCTTCACCCATCGGTAAAGATGGAAACAGAGCAGGAGTGTGAAGAAAAGTGCTCAAGAAAAATGCGTTTCAGAACCGTAGGAGGAGTAAAAGCTTTAGTAATGTGGGTCAAGGATGTACAAAACTTCGGAAGGGGGACCCTCCACGGGGGCAAGGAAGGAACAATATGAGGAGAAATATGAGAAAAACGAATGGAAAGAGAGTCCTGTAAGCGAGATAGCCGGAGAGAAAGAGGGAGGTGGTGAAGAGGAACAGGAGCTACAGGAGGGGTAAAAGTCAAAGCTCGACAGAGGCGAGAGGAAGGATGTTGTAAGGACTGTGCCAGATAGCAAAGACAGCAGCGATCATGGTGGTCCTGGAGAGATAGGAAGCCAGTGTCAACATACAAGCTGAAGGTGGGAGTCGAACGAAAGGCACCAGAGCTGAGGCGCAACCCAGCATTGTGCAAAGCATCAAGACAGCGAAGAGTAGAAGGAGAAGCGAACGAGTAAGCAGGGCAACCATGATCGAGTTTAGACAGGACGAGTGAGGAATGTAAAGAGAGGCGCTTATGCCTATCCGCCCCCCAAGAAGTATGGGACAATATCTTAAGGAGGGAAAGGGCCTTAGAGCATTCAGCGTGGAAGTAACAGATATGGGCCGACCAAGACAAACGAGTGTCAAAGATTAACTCCAAAAACATAGTGGAATCCTTGTACATAAGGGGATGACCAAAAAGTGACAAAGAGGGATGAAGTCAAAGACGCTTTACATGCTTCCGAGTAAAAGGCATAGCACAAGTCTTAAACGGAGAGAACCTGAAGCCATAATCAGTGGCCCAGGACGACACGGCATCAATCGCAAGTTGAAGCCGCCGTTGAAGGAGAGGCGAATCATCACCCCGACAGCAAAGGGTAAGATCGTCTACATAGGGAGCGGAGAAGACGCCAGAAGGGAGGAAAGAAGACCATTGAGAGCAACAAGAAAAAGAGTAGTGCTCAGACCACTACCTTGGGGCACACCCTCATATTGCCAAAAGGGGACAGAGAGAGTGGTACCAAGCCTCCCTCGAAAGGAACGACGAGAGAGGAAAACTCTGGAAGAAGAGAGGGAGATTCCCACAAAGGCAAAAAGAATGAAGTTGGAACAGAATATGATACCGCCAGGTAGTGTTGTAAGCCTTTTCTAGGTAAAAAAGAATGGCAGCAATGGAGGTCTTCGCAGCAAAAGCAGTACGAATATGGACCTCCAAGTTCACCAGGACATCCGTTGTGCTGTGGCACTTGCGAAAAACAAATTGAGAAGGGGAGAGGTGGTGATAGTGCTCTAAGAACCCCATCAGACGAACGTTAACCATACGTTCAAAGAGCTTGCAGACAAACTCGTGAGGGGCAATAGGGAGAACGTCTTCTGGGGGATGACCCGAGAGACCCCTGGTTTC
>WNGS01164872.1:187161-199552 GCA_020271785.1 Procambarus virginalis
CGAACAGGGAAGACAACAGCATCGAACCAGTACTCAGGGACTGACGACGACTTCCAGACCCGATTAAACAGGCTCTAGGACACACATATGTGGGTAGAGGTATCTAAGGCAAGGACACATATGTGGGCAGAGGTATCTAAGGCAAGGACACACATATGTGGGCAGAGGTATCTAAGGCAAGTACACACATATGTGGGCAGAGGTATCTAAGGCAAGGACACCCATATGTGGGCAGAGGTATCTAAGCAAGTACACACATATGTGGGCAGAGGTATCTAAGGCAAGGACACACATATGTGGGCAAGGTATCTAAGGCAAGTACACACATATGTGGGCAGAGGTATCTAAGGCAAGAACACCCATATGTGGGCAGAGGTATCTAAGGCAAGACACACATATGTGGGCAGAGGTATCTAAGGCAAGTACACACCATATGTGGTAGAGGTATCTAAGGCAAGGACACCCATATGTGGGCAGAGTTATCTAAGTCAAGAAGTCTCCATAATGTGCGTATAAACTGTGACATTAATTTTAGTAAATAAACTGGATCAATAGAACAACAGATTCCACGAAAGCGTAGTCGATTCTTCAGTTTCAGGTGTATGGGCTGGATATCAACTCTTCAGTTTCAGGTGTGTGGACTAGATATCAACTCTTCAGCAGCATTATTGTGACTCATCGGAAGCAATCAGAGACAGAAGGATATTTTTAAATGAACAACTGTTTTCTTACACATTATATCATAGAACTAACAGGGACAACGAACGTATTAGACTTGGATTTAGTTAACAGGAGACCCAGGAAAATTATATAAAATAGGGAGCATGTTAGGAAACAGTGATCAAAAGGAAATTAAACTTTATCTTAGCATGACGAAGTTGTGCGGAAAAAAACTGAAAAAGTACCAGAGTCCTGTGGAGCAAATGTTGCAGTATTGAGAAGTTCCTTGGGAACGGTAGTTTGGCCAGTTCAGAATATGGGACATAGATTAACAATGAGACATTGGCGTGTCTGGAGGTGGGCTGACACATGAACAAGTGGTATGACCGAGTTCTCACAGGGGATCTGCAATTGCTCCTTGCACTTATAATAGCCCGCGTTGAGTTACCCAAAGAGATATCAAGATACCACTGACACGTCAGTGGCTGAGGTAATAACCTGAATGACCTCTTCCATTATGGTATCGTAATCTTGCGTTGGAAGTTCTATTGCATACCGTTATACCCCAAACCCTAGTTCGCTAGGGGGCTTAAAAGACCGATTAAAAAGGTAGCGGCTCGTGATATTGTGATGATGTCTTAAGTGGGATACAGGCACGGATATGTCAAGGGATATAAAAATTTATCATAAATGAGTTAAGTCAGAGTGGAAAACCGTTGTACCATCTGGTAACTCTGTAGTTTACCATATATAAAAAAAGATTAATTTAAGATTGAGCAATAATATTTGCAAATTTGCAATAGAAAATATTGTGATGGGAAATAAATTACAAAGAAAAATTCAACACAGGACGATTTTAATGGGCTTTCGAAGAGGATGAAATGCTGATAGAACAGTTAAATGCAGAAAAGTATAGCGTTCTGTTGTTAGGTTATAAAGATAGTTACTACATATCAGCACGGCAGTTGTGAAACTGCAATGTCTGAATGTGACCAAGATTTGGGGGTCACATTCATGATTAATTAGAATTTAAAGCCCAAAAATTAAATGAACAAAGGTTCGTAACAAGGTAAATAGGGTACTGGGATTTATGTCTAGAAGCGTTAGTAACAATGTAAGTCAGATATACCTTTCTCTGCTACGCCATATTTAGAGTACGGAATTTTTCAGTTTGTGTGGGCTGGATATCAACTCTACAGTTTCAGGTGTGTGGGCTGGATATTAACTCTACAGTTTCAGGTGTGTGGGCTGGATATCAACTCTACAGTTTCAGGTGTGTGGGCTGGATATCAACTCTACAGTTTCAGGTGTGTGGGCTGGATATCAACTCGACAGTTTCAGGTGTGTGGGCTGGATATCAACTCTACAGTTTCAGGTGTGTGGGCTGGATATCAACTCTACAGTTTCAGGTGTGTGGGCTGGATATCAACTCTACAGTTTCAGGTGTGTGGGCTGGATATCAACTCTTCAGCAGCATTATTGTGACTCGTCGTAAGCAATCAAAATCATCTTATAATTTATCAAAACGGAATTCGGTTCTGTTCGCTATTTTATAGACTGGACACAAATCTCAGGAGATTAAGAAAGTTTTTTCATCTTCTAGAAAGACGAAGAGTTAGCAGTGACGATTGGAGTGTTTGGAGTAAGAAAGATGATGTAAATTTGGTCACAAACATGTAGATAAAAAATAGAACACGAAACAATCGAGTTAAATTGAATTAGTTAAGATTCAACCAGCACTTGTAAAATACTTGTTTGGAAAATGAGTTGCCGATATTTGGAACAAACTGTTTAGTACCCTAATATACAGGGATCATGTTACAGCCCTAATGGGACGCAACCGGGCTCTTTTCTGATGGTTTTAGAGTTTGGGTATCCGGCCCCAAGTTAGTAGAGGCTTTCAAGGGGTGAGCTCAGTAATGCAAGTAAAATGAAAGGGGGAGGTACATTAAGTACAATAGTTTATCACTTTCTCTGTATATAATTCTTTTCCCACCACCATATATAAATATAAAACTCTTGGAAGTATTACTACACTATATGTACATCAATGTCTCTCTGAAGACACTACACACTCTGCGAAGCTCAATCGATGCAGTCTTGTACCGTGTTTCCCCATCCGTGGTGCTACGCTCAGCAAGTACCGGGAAACAATGAATCTACCCTGGCCACTGGCCAGCCAAGCAACAATTCCACTAGGTGCCTCCTCGTGAAGGCCCACAACCACAGTCCAGCCTTGTGCTGGCAGGTACCAATCAGCCTCACGCTGTTAGGCCACTTAACGAGCGAATACTAGGATTGCGAGCCCTAGGCAGGAGCTTCGTGTAACTCGCTGGTTACTCTCCTCTTTTGGCACCACAGTCGGTCGTCTCTTCCACTAGCCAGCCCCAGGTATGGCAAATCCCGTCACTACAGGCAGACAGTTGAACACTCTACAGTTCTCGTCCGACTCTGAATACAGACACATCATCAGTACACTGGGACATTACATGGGACCAAAAGGAAACATCACTTACTGGCTTTGGCATTAACGTACAGCTTTTAGCTCAATAGATGGCGCTGATGTTCTAAGCACCACCTCGCCAGAGGTCAGCACCAGCTACCTCATGAGCTACTAGGCCAAGAATCTAGCATGTCTAGCGGGTATATTCCTGCCACCACTAGATGGCGCCGTCCATTTTGTCGGGGTTTTGGGAGCGGACACACAGATGGCGTTGACGTCACTGCTCCGTGCTCTGGCGATGAACTTGGGTTCATAACAGATCACAGGATAGTTTAAACTATTCTTAACACATATATGTCAATTAATTTGCATGACTGCAAATAGGAGCTGGATCTTATGGTCCAATAAATCTTTTGCAGTGTTCTTTATTATTATGTTCTTAGAGAGGAAAAGTCCCTGTCCTTACCTAAGAACCCCAGACAGGCTATATGTTCTTACATTATTTTGGCTTGATGACGATGTCTTATCGTCCTGGTCAACTCGTCCACCCTTCTACTGCAGATAATTGAGAAATTAATTTAGTTTTTTCACAGAAGTTAAGGTAGATCTCCTTACGGTTCCCGTACGACCTTAACCCACTGTGACACTCCAGGTGGACGACTTATTAACGCTGCTCTCCCATTTTGAGGTCGTATTGCTACGACTATTGTTTATATTGCCACTGCTGCTACTACACTATCTCTATTATTACTTGGACTCCTGGTTCAACCTTGACGACGAGCGGACGTCTGGACACCTACTCCGCGTGGGAGCCGCCAGACATCGTTTTGTTTTCGCGATTTGCATTTGCTACTGCCGTTTGGCATCCCTATTCCACAAAAAGGTTGCACGACGCCTGGCACTCATATCACCTTGGGTCACGGGAGTGTTTTAGATGTTTTTTGACGTGTTCGGGCTGGTTCTCCCGGCGGGGTGACGGTGTCCGGCGCCGGCTTGGCTGGGAGGTGCCGGGGGTTGGTGACTCTTGGTGGGCTCCTGGTATGGCCTCAGCCGTGGTGGGCTCCTGGGGTGCCCTCAGCCGTGGTGGGCTCCTGGGGTGTCCTCAGCCGTGGTGGGCTCCTGGGGTGCCCTCAGCCGTGGTGGGCTCCTGGGGTGTCCTCAGCCGTGGTGGGCTCCTGGGGTGTCCTCAGCCGTGGTGGGCTCCTGGGGTGTCCTCAGCCGTGGTGGGCTCCTGGGGTGTCCTCAGCCGTGGTGGGCTCCTGGGGTGTCCTCAGCCGTGGTGGGCTCCTGGTGTGCCCTCAGCCGTGGTGGGCTCCTGGTGTGCCCTCAGCCGTGGTGGGCGGCTGGCTGCTCTGCCGGAGGGCATTGGGTGACTTTTGCGTTTTAGCTGGGGCCAAGTTTTTTATTTTGCTACCCAGTGTTCTCTGTGTGGGGCGGGGCCGGTGCTCGACACCCTGAGGGACTCCTGGGGCTTCCCAAATCGTCTTCCTGTCTGCGTTTCCCTTGCAGCGAGGCTTATTAGTTTCCAGCGATTGGCGTCACTCGTTTCGTGATTGGGTTTGGCGTTTCACCTTTCCGGGCTTCGCAATTATCCCTTCACGGTTACGCCGGGGCGCATCCGATCCCACGATCGTCGTTGCCCCAAAATCAACAACAAATTATTACTTGTATCATTATTATTACTACTACTAGTGGCTGCTTCTGGGTCTACTACTCCTGCTACACTACAATCACTGTAATTATAATAACTTCTGTGTATTACCACTGTTTCAGGCACTGCATAGCTTATNGATAGAAGAAGCCAGATTGTTAAGAGAGGCGAGGAAGGCTGGAAAAGATTAAGGTCATGAGTCCAGTTTAGTTTAGTTCATTTATTATGCACCCCATACCCATCACTTGGGCGGTAGTGGAAAGGGTTACAGAGGCACATAATGGGCTCAGGGACTGAACCCCACATTATTTAGCTAAGCAAGTTACAATCTTGATGAGCTAGTTACAAAATTCAATATAAGTCGTCACATCAACAAGGGTTCGAGATCGACCTCAAATACAGGTTCTAAATTAAGCACTGACATATGGGAGAGCTAGTGTCAAAATTTATATGTTTGTCCTGCACACCGCCCCCATCCAGCGGGCAGCGGTGGATAGGTTACAATCACTCAGTTACTACCTGCAGTTAGCAACTGGGGATATTTGGCTAAATTTTCTGGTAGCAGATCATTTGAATGAAACTTTACACATCGCTGGAACATTGGTTATAGAATTGTATAAATTCACGTATCTTTTCGCACTCCATAACATAGTGAAGGAGGGTGTGCGAATAATTTGTTGACACAGTTTTACATTGGTTAGGTCTACATCACAGATAATGGAATCCCGAGATACTTGTAAACGAGTCTAAGCCGAGCAGTAGTAACATCTAGAAGTCTGCTGAATTATTGGATGATCCATAGATGTGGGGCTCCTCTTGCATGATAGTATGAGATAGATGGAATTACTGGTGTCAATTTCACTTTGTCTCAGATCTACAAGATCTGTGTGAAGTCTCGTGTGTACTATCACGCCATTCATGAGGCCATAAAGCAAAAATGTCATCAACATAGCGAAGCCAGAGAGAGGGGCGTGTATCAATAGAAGGAAGAAGAACAGTTCCGAAGTATTCTATTCCTCTGAGAATTTGCTGTTGGGTTGGGTTTGCTATTACCATCTCTATTCCTCTGAGAATTTTTTAGGTAGTTACCTTGAAGTGTTTCCGGGGTAGCGTCCCCGCGGCCCGGTCGTCGACCTACCTCCAGACCAGATAGTGGTCATGTTTTCCTTAACTCTTCTGTCTGCCATTGTCATGAGGTTCAGTTCCAGATCTTTCCTCATAGCTCATCCTCTCAGCTCGAGGACAAGTCTTGTGGCATATCTCTGAACCTGTTTATGTTCGTTTTGTGTTTGACTAGATGTGGATTCCACGCTGGAGTCGCATATTCCAGTATTGGTCTGCCATATGTGGTAAACAAGGCCCTAAATGATTCCTTACACAGTTTTCTGAAGGCAGTTCTTAAGTTCGCCAGTCTTGCATACTCTGCTGATGTTAAATTTGATGTAGGCTTCAGTGGACAGGTCTGATATTACATCAACCCCCAGATCTTTCTCTCATCCTAACTCCTGAAGGATTTCTTCTCCCGCTGGTACCTTGTGTTTGGCCTCCTGCTCCCTACTCCTATCTTCATCATTGCACTTGATCGAGTAAAAACTTTAGTAGACATTCGTTGGACCATTCCTTTGGACTATCCAAGTCATCCTGTGGCCTTTCTCTCCTCCTCTTTTTAATCCTTCTCATAATTTTAGCATCATCAGCAAACATTGAGAGAATGAGTGTAATCATTCTGAAAGTTCATTCATGTATATCAGAAACAGTACAGGTCCGAATACAGAACCCGGTGGGACTCCGCTGGTGATATCACGCCATTCTGAGGTCTCATCCTCACAGTAACTATCTGCTTCCTGTTGTTTAGGTACTCCCTTATCCATTGGAGCCCCTACCACTTACTCCAGCATGTTTCTCCAACTGTCACAATGTGTGACAGTGTGTGACAGCTTGTGTGACATTGTGTGTGACAGTGTATGACTGTATGACAGCGTGTGACAGTGTGTGACTGTATGCATGTGTGTGACGCAGGATGGGGAAGAATGCTGTCAGGTGAGTTTGATATCATAAGACTCCAGCTTAGTTCGCAGCTGCTCTTGCTGGTGAACGATAGCAGGAAAAATTATAAGTCACATGCAAAGTAAAGCTAATGTTAATCATAATGTATTTACTTATTGCTCTTTTTAATAAAAAATAGCTATAGAGTTCATCTTTAATTTGTATATCTTTGTCTTGAAATTACTAGTTAAGGAAATAAATTATACATTTTGGATTCAGTTTTAGGAAGTCAGAACCTTTTCTTATCCATGCCTAATTAATTAATTCATGTTATTGTTACGTTGAAATTTTAATCTGCCTTCATATTTACATTCGTTAACAAAGAAAGGTTCAGCATACATGCAATTTATTGCAGGATTCCGAGGAATGTCCATGAGCGTGATGTGTTGCTGGAGATGTAAAGGCTTCGGGGAGAGGCACACGAGGCGTTGTGTGGTTACCCAGGCTTCGAAGGCTGTTTGTTCAGAGGTCTTCTCTTTACTGTAATGTCAACAGTTAGGGGAGCGGTGGATCCCCAACTGGAACACGCAACACCAACCACACACAGCTGGCACGTGTAACGGGATGCTAATGTTAGATTATCGCTATAGGCTCCTGCTTCCTTATTTCAGGATAACCATTTGGTTACACGTAACTACAAATGTGGGAGGGGCGTAAGAGCAGCTGACTTCATGATGGTGGGCACAAGGGCGGGCCCCACTTCCCAGGGGGGCATTAATCCAACTCTAACCCTCTATGTCACTACCCACAGAATCACCATAATCTTATGGTTTATTGAGGCTACCTCTAAGCATCTGGCTTCCACCATTGGACAGACAGGCAGATATTCTCTATTAAACAACAAGCGTGGAGGGTACGGCGTTGCCCGGGTCTTTCTATTTGTCTCCCATCTGTGCCTCTATCAATCCATCAAGATATCCACTTATCGTTGCTTTATCTATCCATCTATCTGTCTATCTATCTATCCATGTGCTCATTTATCTCTCCAATTATCCGCCCATCTCATAATCATAAACCTGTCTCTTACAAATTACGTCTGAATTGGCGGTTTGCCCGTACGGCCGAAAATGGACGTAATTTGAAAAATATTTTTTTTTAAATAAAATTAGGATTTTTTTTCCAAAACAGTAAGTTAGGGTCCTCTGGTAGGTTAGGAGGGCAGGAAATTCTCCTCAACATTCAAAACGTTATGGAAAACGTTAATTGAAAATTCCTTTCCTAACCTTACCAAGTAAAGCAGAGGACACAAACAGAAAATGGAACATTAGCCGATTTCATTTCAATTTACGTCCATTTTTGCCTAGCGCGCATACAAGCGAATGGCGACGTTTTTAAGAGGACGGGTTGCTGGCTCTGTCAGTCTCGCTTATAAATAAAATTGTCTACCATAACTGTGTGATGTCGCTGGTGGGAGGAGCTTAGCAGTGTTAAACATGAAAACACAGAATAGTCCCACTATTCGTGATGAGCCCACCATCAGGCCCACCATCATGCCCACCATCAGACCACCATCAGGCCCACCATCAGGCCACCATCAGGCCTACCATCAGGCTCACCAAGAGGCCCACCATCAGGCCTCCCATCAGGCCCACCATCAGACCCACCATCAGGCCACCATCAGACCCACCAATAGGCCCACCATCATGCCCACCATCAGACCCACCATCAGGCCCACCATCAGGCCCACCATCAGGCCTACCTCAGGCCCACCAAGAGGCCCACCATCAGGCTCACCATCAGGCCCACCATCAGGACCCACCATCAGACCCACCATCAGACCCACCATCAAGCCCACCATCAGGCCCACCATCAGACCCACCATGAGGCCCACCATCAGACCCACCATCATGCCCACCATCAGGCCCACCATCAGACCCACCAATAGGCCCACCATCAGGCCCACCATCAGACCCACCATCAGGCCCACCATCAGACCCACCATCAGGCCACCATCAGGCCCACCATCAGACCCCCATCAGGCCCACCATCAGGCCCACCATCAGACCACCATCAGGCCACCATCAGGCCCACCATCAGACCCACCATCAGGCCCACCATCAGGCCCACCATCAGGCCCACCATCAGGCCCACCATCATGCCCACCATCAGGCCACATCAGGCCCACCATCATACCCACCATCAGACCCACCATCAGACCCACCATCAGGCCCACCATCAGGCCACTATGAGCCCACCATCATGCCCACCATCAGGCCCACCATCAGGCCCACCATCAGACGAACCATCAGGACCCACCATCAGACCCACCATCAGACCCACCATCAAGCCCCATCAGGCCCACCATCAGACCCACCATGAGGCCCACCATCAGACCCACCATCAGGCCCACCATCAGGCCCACCATCAGACCCACCAATAGACCCACCATCAGGCCCACCATCAGACCCACCATCAGGCCCACCATCAGACCCACCATCAGGCCCACCATCAGGCCCACCATCAGACCCACCATCAGGCCCACCATCGGCCCACAATCAGGCACATCAGACCACCATCAGGCCCACCATCAGGCCACCATCAGACCCACCATCAGGCCCACCATCAGGCCCACCATCAGGCCCACCATCATACCCACCATCAGACCCACCATCAGACCCACCATCAGGCCCACCATCAGGCCCACTATGAGGCCCACCATCATGCCCACCATCAGGCCCACCATCAGGCCCACCATCAGACGAACCATCAGGCCACCATCAGGCCCACCATGAGGCCCACCATCATGCCCACATCAGGCCCACCAT
Organism: Procambarus virginalis; assembly: GCA_020271785.1. Lineage (NCBI taxonomy): Eukaryota > Metazoa > Arthropoda > Malacostraca > Decapoda > Cambaridae > Procambarus > Procambarus virginalis. The sequence continues at coordinate 196,727 of WNGS01164872.1, forward strand.
CAGGCCCACCATCAGGCCCACCATCAGACGAACCATCAGGCCCACCATGAGGCCCACCATCATGCCCACCATCAGGCCCACCATCAAGCCCACCAATCAGGCCCACCATCAGGCCACCATCAGGCCTACCATCAGGCCTACCATCAGGCCCACCATCATGCCCACCATCATGCCTACCATCAGGCCTACCATCATGCCCCCATCAGGCCACCATCATGCCCACCATCAGGCCCACCATCAGGCCACCATCATGCCCACCATCAGGCCTACCATCAGGCCCACCTCATGCCCACCATCATGCCCACCATCAGGCCCACCATCATGCCCACCATCAGGCCCACCATCATGCCCCAATCAGGCCCACCATCAGGCCCACCATCATGCCCACCATCAGGCCCACCATCAGGCCCCATCATGCCCACCATCAGGCCCACCATCAGGCCTACCATCAGGCCCACCCATCATGCCCACCATCAGGCCTACCATCAGGCCCCCATCAAGCCCACCATCAGGCCCACCATCAGGCCCACCATCAGGCCTACCATCAGGCCCACCATCATGCCCACCATCAGGCCTACCATGCCTGGCGTCTAAATGGAGCATGTTATACATAACCCAAGAAACATTACCACCATCACAATAGAGCAGTGAGCACCATACCCACCACGACCATCTTCATGGAACAGTAAGCACCATACCCACCACGACCATCTTCATGGAACAGTAAGCACCATACCCACCACGACCAACTACATGGAACAGTGAGCACCATACCCACCATCGACCAACTACATGGCCCACCATCATGCCCACCATCAGGCCTACCATGCCTGGCGTCTAAATGGAGCATGTTATACATAACCCAAGAAACATTACCACCATCACAATAGAGCAGTGAGCACCATACCCACCACGACCATCTTCATGGAACAGTAAGCACCATACCCACCACGACCATCTTCATGGAACAGTAAGCACCATACCCACCACGACCAACTACATGGAACAGTGAGCACCATACCCACCACGACCAACTACATGGAACAGTGAGCACCATACCCACCACGACCAACTACATGGAATAGTAAGCACCATACCCACCATGACCAACTACAAGGAACAGTAAGCACCATACCCACCATGACCATCTACATGGAACAGTAAGCACCATACCCACCATGACCAACTATATGGAACAGTAAGCACCATACCCACCATGACCAACTACATGGAACAGTGAGCACCATACCCACCATGACCAACTACATGGAACAGTGAGCACCATACCCATCATGACCAACTACAAGGAACAGTAAGCACCATACCCACCATGACCAACTACAAGGAACAGTAAGCACCATACCCACCATGACCAACTACAAGGAACAGTAAGCACCATACCCACCATGACCAACTACATGGAACAGTAAGCACCATACCCACCATGACCAACTACAAGGAACAGTAAGCACCATACCCACCATGACCAACTACATGGAACAGTAAACACCATACCCACCATGACCAACTACAAGGAACAGTAAGCACCATACCCACCATGACCAACTACATGGAACAGTAAGCACCATACCCACCACGACCAACTACATGGAACAGTAAGCACCATACCCACTATGACCAACTACATGGAACAGTAAGCACCATACCCACCATGACCAACTACAAGGAACAGTGAGCACCATACCCACCATGACCAACTACAAGGAACAGTAAGCACCATACCCACCATGACCAACTACATGGAACAGTAAGCACCATACCCACCATGACCAACTACATGGAACAGTAAGCACCATACCCACCACGACCAACTACATGGAACAGTAAGCACCATACCCACCATGACCAACTACATGGAACAGTAAGCACCATACCCACCATGACCAACTACAAGGAACAGTGAGCACCATACCCACCATGACCAACTACAAGGAACAGTAAGCACCATACCCACCATGACCAACTACATGGAACAGTAAGCACCATACCCACCATGACCAACTACAAGGAACAGTGAGCACCATACCCACCATGACCAACTACATGGAACAGTGAGCACCATACCCACCATGACCAACTACAAGGAACAGTAAGCACCATACCCACCATGACCAACTACAAGGAACAGTAAGCACCATACCCACCATGACCAACTACATGGAACAGTAAGCACCATACCCACCACGACCAACTACATGGAACAGTAAGCACCATACCCACCATGACCAACTACAAGGAACAGTAAGCACCATACCCACCATGACCAACTACAAGGAACAGTAAGCACCATACCCACCATGACCAACTACAAGGAACAGTGAGCACCATACCCACCATGACCAACTACAAGGAACAGTGAGCACCATACCCACCATGACCAACTACAAGGAACAGTAAGCACCATACCCACCATGACCAACTACAAGGAACAGTAAGCACCATACCCACCATGACCAACTACAAGGAACAGTAAGCACCATACCCACCATGACCAACTACAAGGAACAGTGAGCACCATACCCACCATGACCAACTACAAGGAACAGTAAGCACCATACCCACCATGACCAACTACAAGGAACAGTAAGCACCATACCCACCATGACCAACTACAAGGAACAGTGAGCACCATACCCACCATGACCAACTACAAGGAACAGTGAGCACCATACCCACCACGACCAACTACAAGGAACAGGAGACACCTAAGCTACCATGACCTACAACTTCCTCTCGGATGACATATCTTACGAAATAAATAGCCACTTGGGGAAGAAATGTCTCGCGCGGGATTTGGTCTGAGGA
>WNGS01164874.1:30016-45303 GCA_020271785.1 Procambarus virginalis
AAGTTTCTAGTCACCACCTAAAATAGTTTGGCTCTCCATGTGTCCTTGCCTCCATGCGGTTCCTTGTTCTCCCAGTCAATCCTTCCGTGATTGAAGTCGCCCATGATGAGCAGGCGGGATCTATTTCTACAGGCAGCAAAGGCTGCCCTCTCAGTTATAGTGTTAACTGCCATGATGTTGTTGTCATAGTCTTGACTGGGTCTTCTGTCATTTGGTGGAGGGTTGTATATTACTGCTACTACTATCCTTGGTCCTCCCATTGTCATGGTGCCTGCTATGTAGTCTCTGAAACCTTCACAGCCCGGGATAGCCATCTCCTTGAAACTCCATTCCTTTCTCATGAGTAGGGCCACTCCGCCTCCTCACCTACCTTCCATCTCTTTCCTTATTACTGTGTACTCCTGGGGAAACACGGCATTCGCTATGATTCCTTATAGTTTTGTTTCAGTGAGACGAATTACATCTGGGTTCAGTTCTTGTGCTCTTTCCCTTAGTTCACTTGCCTTGCTTGTGATCCCATCCATGTTCGAGTACATTACCCTGAAACTGATTCTCTGCTGCTTCTCCTCTTGAGGGGGGCCTGTGGGATCTGGGGTGAGCGTGAGCTGGGAGGATCTGGTATGGGGAGACTGGTGGAAGAGGAAGGGCTTAGGTGGGTGGGGAAGAGGTGGAGGGTTGGGGGGTGGATGAGAGGGGGAAGGTTCTAGGTGGGGGAGTGAGAGGGGGAGGGTTGGGGGGTGAGAGGACGAGAGTTGGGGGTGGGGGAGATGGGGAGGCTTGGGCGGGCATGGGGGATGAAGGGAGGGGGCTTGGGGGGCGTGGGGGGAAAGGGAAGGTTGAGGTGGGTGGTGATATTGTTGTCATAGATTCAGCTACTCGGAATAAGTTCCAAGTAGCATGGGCTATGGTGATCCCATACCTTACCTGGCATAGGAGCGGTGCCCTGGTGGGTAAGGAAGAGGGAAGGGCTTAGGGGAGTTGTGGAGAGGGGAAGGCTTAGGTAGGGTGGGGGAGAGTGGGGGGCTTAAGTGCGTGGGGGAGACCGGAGGGCTTGGGGGGGAGAGACCGTAGGGCATGTTGGAGAAGGGAGGGCTTGGGGGATGGGGGAGAAGGGAGATCCTGGGGAGAGGGGTGAGTGGGAGCAGGGGAGTGGTTGGGGGGAGGGTGCCCTAGGTGGGTTCTTAGTGGGGGGCTGTTAGGGGATGGGGCAGGTAGGGTGTCAGTTGGGTAGAATGTGGGAGTGGTGCTCTACTCCCTGTGGCTGTTGCACTGTTTGAGGAGGGTTCCCCACTCCCCTCTGGGATTGTAGGGTTCGGGGTTGTGGTTCTCTGATTCCTTTCTCTCTCTCTGCACTCCTTTCTTGCTTCTGCTGCCCGCCTTCTCTCTTCTCTTGTCATGTCCCTCTGCAGGAATACTTTTTTGAACCTCTGTACATTTGCTAGACTGCTCTTCCTTGCTAACAGTTCCTCTTTCGTGTTCTCGCTCATGAATACCACCTTTATCATTCGGTCTCTGTCCTTGTTGTACTTTCCAAGCCTGAAATCCTTTTCAACATTTTGGTCAGTTCCCTCCATCCTTACCTCTTTAACGATCTCGGTAACTATGTTTTTGTCCTTGTCTCTCCGCTCCTTTGGGCTGGCCCCTGTTTGCTCTTTATTGCCTGCTACTACTATTGCTCTTTTTCTTTCTATCAGCCGGCTAGTACATCTAGCTGCTTCCTAAGACGAAGCCACTTCCATGGGAACTTCCCTTACTGCAGACCTAGGTTCAAGGTGCTTTTTAAGCATCTCTGCAAGTGAGGGTTGTATTGTAAGATTCCCCTCAACAGGAAAATTACCATCACCCTGGTGGACGGTTTGCGTCTGGTGCTGGGTAGGATTTTCTTTCAAGCTTTTCATTTCATCCTTTGCTGCCTTCAGCTCATCCTGCAGGTTGGATACTGTCTCCATCATTACCGTCAGTCCTTCCCTGAATTCCCTCCACATGTGTTCGATTGTATCCCTAAACCAAGATTCCTGGGGCCTGACTCACGAAGCATTTACGCAAGCACTTACGAACCTGTACATTTTTTCTCAATCTTTGGCGGCTATGTTTATACTTATTAAACAGTTAATGAGCTCCGAAGCACCAGGAGGCTGTTTATAACAATAACAACAGTTGATTGGCAAGATTTAATGCTGTAAACTGTTTAATAAATGTGACCAAAGTCAAAGAATGAGGGAAGATGTACACGTTCGTAAGTACTTGCATAACTGCTTAGTGAATCTCGCCCCTGTCCCTTTCCTTTCCTCCAAGCTTGTTCCTGCCGTGGTTGTCCTCCTNCTACTGTGGAGGGGACCACCACAACCAGCCCTCATTTGCTGAAATGGTAAAAAGAGCCCTGGAGCTAGGTCTGCAGTTAAGGAAGTTGCCATGGAAGGAGACTCCTCCACAATACCGGACGCAAACCGTACCGTACCAATACCGGACGCAAACCGAAAAAGAGCAGTAGTAGTAGCAGGCATTAAAGAGCAAACAGGGACCAGCCCAAAGGAGCGGAGAGACAAGGACAAAAACGCACTTACCGAGATCCTTAAGAGGTAAGGATGGAGGGAACTGACCAAAATGTTGAAAAGGTTTCAGGCTTGGAAAGTACAACAAGGACAGAGACCGAATGATAAATGTGGTATTGATGAGCGAAATCATGAAAGAGGAACTGTTAGCAAGGAAGAGTGGTCTAGCAATGTAGAGAAGTTCAAAAAAGTATTCCTACAGAGGGATATGACAAGGGAAGAGAGAATACAGGCAGCAGACGCGAGGAAGGAGCGCAGGGAGAGAGAAAGGAATCAGAGTACCACAACCCCGAACCCTACAATCCCAGAGGGAAGTGGAGAACCCTCCTCAAACAGTGCAACAGCCACAGGGAGTGGGACATCACCCCCACATTCTACCCAACCTGCCCCATCCCCTGTCAGCCCCCCACTAAGTACCCACCTAGGGCACTCTTCCCCCACCCACCCCCTCCTCCCAATCACCCCCTCCTCCCACTCACCCCTCTCCCCAGGACCTCCCTTCTCCCCCATCCCCCAAGCCCTCCCTTCTCCCACATGCCTTCCCGTCTCTTCCACCCCCAAGCCCTCTGTTCTCCCCCGCCCCAATAAGCCCCCCAGTCTCACCCACCCCACCTAAGTCTTCCCCTCTCCACCCCTCCCCTAAAGCCACCCCTCTTCCTCACCCACCTCAGCCCTCCTTTTCCCCCACGCCCCCAAGCCCTCCCCTCTTTCCTCCCCCCCAAGCCCCCCCACTTTCTCCCCTATCCCCCAAAGCCTCTCCTCCCCCCATGCTCCCCCAACCCTCCCTCTCCCACCCACCCCCAACCCTCCCCCTCTCACTCTCCCCCCCAACCTACCCCCTCTCACTCTACCCCCCTACCCTCCCCCTCTAACCCACCTCTCCCCCACCCCCGCAAGCCCTCCCTCCTCCACCAGTCTCCCCGTGCCAGATCCCCCCAGCTCCCACTCACCCCAGATCCCAAAAGTCCCCCCCAGAGGAGAAGCAGAAGAGAGTCAATTTCAGGGTAATGTACTCGAACATAGATGGGATCACAAGCAAGGCAACTGAACTAAGGAAAAGAGCACAAGAAGTGAACCCAGATGTAGTCGGATTCACTGAAACAAAACTCTCTGGAATCATAACGAATGCCGTGTTTCCCCAGGAGTACACAGTAATAAGGAAAGAGAAGGAAGGTAGGGGAGGAGGCGGAGTGGCCCTACTTATGAGAAAGGAATGGAGTTTTAAGGAGATGGCCATCCTGGGCTGTGAGGAGTTCAGAGACTACATAGCAGGCACCATGACAATGGGAGGACCAAGAATAGTAGTAGTAGTAATATAAGAACATAAGAACATAAGAACAAAGGCAACCACAGAAGGCCCACCGGCCCATACGAGGCAGCTCCTATTTATAACCACCCAATCTCACTCATTTACATGTCCAACCCATGCTTGAAACAATCGAGGGACCCCACCTCCACAATGTTACGCGGCAATTGGTTCCACAAATCAACAACCCTGTTACTGAACCAATATTTACCTAAGTCTTTCCTAAATCTAAACTTATCCAATTTATACCCATTGTTTCGCGTTCTGTCCTGTGTTGATACTTTTAATACCCTATTAATATCCCCTTTGTTATGTCCATTCATCCACTTGTAAACCTCTATCATGTCACCCCTAACTCTTCGCCTTTCCAGTGAATGCAACTTAAGCTTTGTTAATCTTTCTTCATATGACAGATTTCTAATTTGGGGAATTAACTTAGTCATCCTACGCTGGGCACGTTCAAGTGAATTTATATCCATTCTATAATATGGCGACCAAAACTGAACTGCATAATCTAAATGGGCCTAACAAGAGCAAGATATAGCTTGAGAACCACACCAGGTGTCTTGTTACTTACGCTGCGATTAATAAATCCGAGTGTCCGATTTGCCTTATTACGAACATTCATGCATTGATCCTTTTGTTTTAAATTCTTACTAATTATAACTCCTAGATCCCTTTCGCAATCCGACTTCGCAATCTCAACACCATCTAGCTCGTATCTTGTAACTCTATCATCATTACCTAGCCTCAGAACTTTACATTTATCAGCATTAAACTGCATCTGCCAATCCTTTGACCATTTCAATACCCTATCTAGATCAACTTGAAGTGATAGTGAGTCCTCCTCCGAATTAATTTCCCTACCGATTTTCGTATCATCGGCAAATTTGCAAATGTTGCTACTCAAACCTGAATCTAAATCATTTATATATATTATAAACAACAGAGGTCCCAAGACAGAGCCTTGAGGCACTCCACTTACAACATTTTCCCACTCTGACTTGACTCCATTTATACTAACTCTCTGTTTCCTTTGGTATAGCCATGCCCTAATCCAGCTTAATATAGCACCCCCAATACCATGAGCCTCTATCTTTTTAATCAGTCTTTCATGTGGCACTGTATCAAAAGCTTTGCTAAAGTCAAGGTACACAACATCACAATCCTTACCACTATCAACTGCCTCAACTATGCTAGAATAAAAAGACAACAAATTTGTTAAACATGAACGGCCATTTATAAAACCATGTTGCGACTCAATTATTAATTTATGTTTTTCAAGATGAAGACGAATTTTATTTGCTATTATAGATTCGAGTAACTTTCCCACAATAGACGTTAGGCTAATTGGTCGATAGTTAGACGCAAGTGATCTATCTCCTTTCTTAAAAACTGGTATCACATTAGCAACTTTCCAAAACTCTGGCACTCTGCCTGACTCTATTGATTTATTAAATATGATTGACAGAGGGTCACAAAGCTCCTCTTTGCATTCTTTCAGCACCCTGGCAAACACTTCATCCGGCCCTGGGGATTTGTTTGGTTTGAGTTTTACTATTTTTTTAAGAACATCCTCCCTGGTAACTGCTAAACTCGTCAACCTGTCCTCGTCCCCACCCACATAGACTTGTTCGGCTGAAGGCATATTGTTAAGTTCCTCTTTAGTAAATACAGATACAAAATATTTGTTAAAAATACTACTCATCTCTTCATCACTATCTGTTATTTGACCTGTCTCAGTTTTTAATGGACCTATCCTTTCCCTAGTCTTATTTCGATATAACTGAAAAAACCCTTTAGGATTTGTCTTTGCTTGCCCTGCTATACGAACTTCATAGTTTCTTTTTGCTTTCCTTATCTCTTTTTTAACATTTTTAACCAGTTGTACGAATTCCTGTTCTAAAGCTACCTCCCCATTTTTAATCCTTTTGTACCAAGCTCTCTTTTTACCTATAAGGTTCTTCAAATTCTTTGTTATCCACTTTGGGTCATTAGTAATCGATCTATTCAATTTGTGTGGTATACTACGTTCCTGTGCTTTGTTTAGAATATTCTTAAATAAGTTATATATTGAATCCACATCGAAATCCCCATTTACATCACCTATCGCTGGGTTCATGTCTCGCTCCAAGACCGGCCTACACCCCATACCCAAGACTTTCCAATCAATTTGACCCAAAAAATTTCTTAGGCTATTAAAATCAGCTTTTCGAAAATCTGGCACTTTAACAGAATTTTCTCCTACAGGTCTATTCCATTCTATGCTAAATCTGATTTCTTTGTGATCACTGTTCCCTAGCTCACTCCCTATTTCGATGTCATTAATTTGTGTTTCCCTGTTAGTTAACACTAAATCTAAAATATTGTTTTCCCGTGTTGGTTCCTTAATGTGTTGCGTAAGAAAGCAATCGTCAATTAATTCTAGAAAATCTTCTGCTTCACTATTCCCTGTTTTGTTCAACCAGTTTATTCCACTAAAATTAAAGTCACCCATGACATAAATACTGTTAGATCTAGATGCCCTAGATATTTCATCCCATAGATGCTTTGCTTCCATTCTGTCTAAATTTGGTGGCCTATATATAACTCCTATTGTAATATTATTTGCTTTTTCGTTTAATTCTATCCAAATGGTTTCTGTGTGTGGCTCAGTTTTGATTCCCTCTTTGAGACTACATTTCAAATTGTCCCTAACGTATATGGCTACTCCACCTCCTCGTCTATTATATCTATCTGTGTGAAATAGTTTAAATCCATTTATTTGATATTCAGCTAATAGTTCTCTATTATCTACATTCATCCACGTTTCGGTAAGTGCAATAATATCTATTTTTTCTGTGCAGACAAGAGCATTTAATTCGTTAATTTTATTTCTTAGACTTCTACTGTTAGTGTAATATACCCTAAGTGAATAGTTATTTTGAGGCCCTTCTCTTTCCCTGATCATTTTGCCAATTCCTTTCTCCCACAAACACATACTTTTATTACCTCCTTCCTCCAAATCAATTCCCATACCTCTATCTACTAACAGTTTAAACCCAAACAAACACGTCTAACCACTTCTTCCAACGAGTTCGCAACAGCAACAACCCCAGCTCTCGATAGGTGCACCCCATCACGAGCATACATTTCATTCCTTCCATAGAAGTGTTCCCAGTTGTCTATGAAAGATATTGCATTTGATTTGCAATATCTTTCCAGCCGGCAATTGACACCAAGTGCCCTCGACATCCATTCATTTCCCACTCCCTTTCTTGGAAGAATGCCACATATGATCGGGATTCCTCCCTTGCTCCTAACTAATTCTATTGCTGTCTTGAATCTTTGTATTAGTTCCTCACTCCTAACTCGCCCAACATCATTACCCCCTGCACTTAAACAAATAATGGGTTTGTTCCCATTTCCCTTCATAATATCATTCATGTTTCCAACAATATCACCAATTCCAGCTCCCGGATAGCACACCCTTAATCTGTTCCCCCTTTCTCTGGCACAAAACGTTCTGTCTAAATATCTCACCTGAGAATCTCCCACAACCAAAATTCGCTTCGATTCTCCCTTTTCCTTTCGAGCAGTTTGAGGGACCTGCGTTTCAATGCTCCTCGTTGCTTTGCCTTTGGCTCCTCGTTGAGCAACAGGTTCACCACAGCACTCGTCCTCTAACACATCAAATGCGTTAGAAGTCCTTAGGCTAGGTGTCGGTTTTGCCAAGGTCTTCTTAAGACCCCTGTCTTTTACCACTTGCCAAGACGAGGTCTCCTCCTTTGTTTCTTCCTGACGTTGCTTCAGTTGTCGTACCTCCTCCCGTAGTGAATCCAGCTCTGTCCTCAGAGCTCCAACTAGATTTACCAGTTCCTTTACTAATCCTTCCATTAATGCTGTAATGATACAACCCTCCACCAAATGACAGAAGACCCAGTCAAGAGTATGAAAACAACAACATGGCAGTTAACACTATAATTGAGAGGGCAGCCTCTGCTGCCTGTAGAAATAGATCCCACCTGCTCATCATGGGCGACTTCAATCAAGGAAGGATTGACTAGGGAGAACAAGGAACCGCATGGAGGCGAGGATACGTGGAGAGCTAAACTATTGGAGGTGGTGACTAGAAACTTTTTAACCCAGCATGTCAGAGAACCGTCAAGGATGAGAGGAAATGGCGAACCAGCGAGACTCGACCTAGTCTTCACTCTGAACGACTCCGACATAAGAGAAATCGGTTTTGAGGACCCAGTAGGAATGAGCGACCACAGTGTACTGGTGTTTGAGTACCTGATTGAAGAAGGGTTATTGAACTCGAGAAGGGATACCGAAACCAAAAGGTTAGCATACCGAAAGGGAAACTATGAGGGATAAGAAAATTCCTAACAGATATAGCATGGGAAACAGAGCTTAGGGGAAAGACGGCCCAAAATGTGATGGATTACATCACGCAGAAGTGCAAGGACGAAGCAAACAAGTTTGTTCCAGTCCAAAAGGAAAACAGTGAAATGAAGATGAGAAACCCATGGTTTAATCAGAGATGTAGGCTAGCTAAGCAGCAAAGTAAAAGGGCATGGAGAAACTATAGGAATAACAGGGCACTGGAGAGCAGAGAAAGATACCAGAATGCCAGGAATGAATATGTCAAGATGAGAAGAGAGGCAGAAAGACCATACGAAAATGACATCGCAAGCAAGGCAAAGACTCAGCCTAAATTGTGGCATAGCCACATCAGAAGAAAAACAACAGTAAAGGAACAGGTTATGAAATTAAGGATAGGGGTGGAAGGATTCACTAGAAATGACAAGGAAGTGTGTGAGGAAATGAATAAGAAATTCCAGGAGGTCTTCACCTTAGAGCAAGGAGAAATTCCAGAGATAAGAGAGGGAATAGCTAACCAGGAACCACTGGAAGAGTTTGAGATTACCAGCGGGGAAGTAAGGAAGTGTTTACTAGAGTTGGATGTGACAAAGGCTATAGGCCCAGATGGGATCTCCCCTTGGATACTAAAGGAAGGAGCAAAAGAACTGTGCCTACCACTCTCCATAGTTAATAACAAATCACTGGCAACAGGGAAACTGCCAGATATTTGGAAAGCAGCTAACGTAGTCCCGATATACAAGACAGGGGATAGACAGGAGGCACTGAACTACAGGCCAGTGTCCCTAACCTGCATACCATGCAAGCTGATGGAAAAGATTGTGAGAAAAAAGCTATTGGAGCATCTGAAGCAATGGAACTTTGTAACACAGCATCAACATGGGTTCAGGGATGGAAGGTCCTGCCTCACAGGGTTACTTGAATTCTACGACCAGGCAACAAAAATAAGGCAAGAAAGAGAAGGGTGGGCAGACTGCATATTTTTGGATTGTCAGAAAGCCTTTGATACAGTGCCACACAAGAGGCTAGTGAGAAAGCTGGAGATGAAGGCTGGAGTGAAAGGGAAGGTGCTCCATTGGATAAAGGAGTTCCTAAGCAACAGGAGACAACGAGTCTGTGTGAGGGGTGAGGTCTCAGATTGGCGAGACGTTACGAGTGGAGTCCCGCAGGGGTCAGTCCTTGGACCTATACTCTTTAAGGTATATGTAAATGATCTCCCAGAGGGTATAGATTCGTTCCTCTCAATGTTTGACGACGATGCAAAAATTATGAGGAGGATTGAAACAGAGGATGATAATAGGAGGCTACAAGATGACCTAGACAGACCGAGTGAATGGTCCAACAAATGGCTGTTGAAGTTCAACCCGAGTAAATGCAAAGTAATGAAACTATGCAGTGGAAACAGGAGGCCAGACACAGGATACAGAATAGGAGATGAAGTACTTAATGAAACAGACAGAGAGAAAGATCTAGGAGTTGATATCACACCAAACCTGTCTCCTGAAGCCCACATAAAGAGAATAACGTCTGCGGCATATGCGAGGCTGGCTAACATCAGAACAGCGTTCAAGAACCTGTGATTGGAAACATTCAGAATCTTGTACACCACATATGTAAGACCAATCCTGGAGTATGCGGCGCCGGCATGGAGCCCGTACCTTGTCAAGCACAAGACGAAGCTGGAAAAAGTACAAAGGTATGCTACTAGACTAGTCCCAGAACTAAGAGGCATGAGTTATGAGGAAAGGCTGCGGGAAATGCACCTTACGACACTGGAAGACCGAAGAGTAAGGGGGGACATGATCACAACCTACAAAATCCTCAGGGGAATCGACCGGGTAAACAAGGATAAACTATTCAACAATAGCGGGACGCGATCAAGGGGACACAGGTGGAAACTGAGTACCCATATGATCCACAGGGACGTAAGAAGGAACTTTTTCAGTGTCAGAGTAGTTGACAGATGGAATGCATTAGGCAGTGATGTGGTGGAGGCTGACTCCATACACAGTTTTAAATGTAGATATGATAGAGCCCAGTAGGCTCAAGAACCTGTACACCAGTTGATTGACAGTTGAGAGGCGGGACCAAAGAGCCAAAGCTCAACCCTCGCAAGCACAATTAGGTGAGTACAATCAGGTGAGTACACACACACACACACACACACACACACACACACACACACACACACACACACACACACACACACACACACACACACACACACACACACACACACACTCACTTGTGCTGTGACCATCGTGTCGAGTGGACGTGGGTTTGGGAGCTCCTGGTTCACTAGTGGCGTGGGAGGGGTAATCGGGCAACTTCGAAGTGAAAAAGTGTGTACAAGTGAATGAAAAAACCCTTGGGTTTTGACCAAACCCATAAGGTAGTGAAGAAAAACAGTATAAGTAGCGTAATTGAAAATAGTTGATAAAGGAAGTACTGTGGCAGTGTGCAGAGTGGAGCTGACCTCACTGACCTGACCGTGACCTCACCCCACCGGCAGCAATCTTCCCAATACCACGTGGGAGACGCTTGGAGATTCACTCACCTATTGTGTTAGCAGGACGGTAAGATACTTGGAACCCCCTGTGGGTAAGGTTGGATTATAGCAATGACTAGGTCAGGAAGAGCGTCTAGGTCCAGCAGTATTATGATTGAAGAAGAAGATAGGTTTGTGGAGAAGATGATTGGGAAATTTGTAGAGAAGAGGGATGTCTGGGTAGGTGATCTAATCCAGGGGATCAAAAGTGAAATCTTTAACAAGATACAGGACGAGGTTCAAAGACTCAAACAAGAGTTTAGGGATTATATTCAAGAGGAAATCAGAAAGAGCAGGGTAGAATGGCAAGGAGAAATAACTAGGCTTGCTAATGAATTTGGCAGGCATGGGGAGGCTTGGCAGGGGAAGGGGTAGTAGGAGTAGGTGGAGTAGCAGGAGTGGGAGGGGTGGGGGTCAGCCAGGGAGGGGGCTACCAGCATGACCCTGACCTGAGAAAGAGGACTATCATAATCCATGGATTGCTTGAAGTCAGGGCACCATCCAGGCAGGAAAGGATGGAGATTGAGGATTTGGAGCTACAGGGGATTTTGAGGGACATGAGAGCCCATATGGCAGGGAATGAAGTGGAAGTCCACCGCCGCATTGGACCATACAACTGTAACAGGAAACGACCTGTCCTGGTACAGTTCACAAACGAAGAGGCAGTGGACTACATACTGCATCACAAACACTTGCTCAGAGGTAGCGAAAGTTACTTCAACGTATATATTGACAAATTCATGACAAAGGAGGAGCAGGTAGCCCACAGAGCAAGCAAACCCCCAAGATACAGCTCTACCCGTTTGAGCGTAGTTACGCACCCCACTGCTAATCCACCCCAGGATAACCAGTTCACAACTTTTTCTCAAGTCACTCCCTCCCCAAATCAGCCCTCCTTGCCCCTGCTTATCTCCCCAACACCTCCTTTGACCCCTCTGACCCCACTGCAGTCAAATTCATCCCACATTCCAAGGACCCCCTCATCATCTCAACCCCCAAATCCCGTCCAGCCCTCATCCCATCAGCCCCAAAAACCCACCCAGCCCACATCCCCTCAACCCCCAAAACCTACCCAGCCCTCACCCCTCCTTATCCCCTCTCCTTCCATGTGACCCCCCACCCTTGCGAGGGGGGTGGGAGGTTCCCCCACCCCCTCTATCCTTCCCCCTCCCGACCTCTCAACCTCTATCTGACTCCCAACCTTACGCTATCTCCCAACCCCTCTATGCCTATCAGACCCTCCCTGATCTTCAGACCCAGTATGCCCTTCCTACCCAGACCTACCTACCCAGGCCCTGCCCCAAACCCTCCTACCTACCTTCCTAGAAGCCCAGCCCTCAGTAGCCCCCCAAGCACCCCTCCCGACCTCTATCACGCCCCCTACACCCCCCGGACCCCCCCTTACACCCCCGGATCCCCCCGGACACCCCCCGGACCCTCCCCACCCCCAGTCATCCCCCAGACACCTCCCAGATCCCCCAGGTCCCCCCTGCCCCCAGTCACCCCCCAGACACCCCCAGATCCCCCCAGACCCCCAGAGACAGGGGAACCCTGGTACAGGAGTTTCCATGAAGAGTCTCAAGGTATGGTACACCAATGCTGATGGGGTATCTAATAAAGCAGAAGAGATAAAAGAAAGAGTGAGTGAGGCAGATCCTGACATAGTTGCAATTGTGGAAACTAAAATTAATGACATGATCTCAGATGCAATCTTTCCTGAAGGGTACCAGGTGATGAGAAAAGAGAGGACACAGAGACAGGGAGGGGGAGTGGCACTCCTAATAAAGCGGAAATGGAAGTTTGAAGACCTAGGAAATCAGGTTACCAATGAGAGCATAAGCTTCATACATGGAACTCTAACAGTAGATGGGAGGAAGATTGTGATCTTGGTAATCTACAATCCCCCACCAAACAGTAGAAGACGCAGGCAGGAGTATGATGACAACAACAAGGCATGCATAGATGAACTGCAGAAGGCAGCAACACTAGCCCACAGAATGAGAGCGAAGCTGCTGGTCATGGGGGACCTAAATCATGGAGAGATAAATTGGGAATCAAGGAATCCCCATGGAGGGGACGAAACGTGGGGAGCAAAATTAGTAGATGTTATAGACAGGAATTTCCTAACACAGCATGTGAAGGAAGACACAAGGGAAAGAGGAGGAGATGCACCGAGCCTATTAGACCTGATTTTCACCCAGAACGTAGAAGATATCGAGAATTTGGAGCATGAAATACCTCTAGGGGCCAGTGATCATTGTGTCCTAGTCTTTGACTACATGATGGAATTCAAACTTATGACGATGGGACAAGAGATCTGGGAAAGGAGAGTTGACTACAGGAAAGGGGACTATAGGAGGATAAGGGACTATCTGGGAGAAGTGCAGTGGGAGGAAGAAATTAGAGGAAAAACAGTCCAAGATATGATGGACCTAGTCATACAGAAATGCCAAGAGGCCGAAGAGAGATTTATACCAACAGTAAAGGGAAAAAATAAGAAGGAATATAATAACCCATGGTTTAATAGACAGTGTCAGGAAGCAAAAATGGCCAGCAGGCGGGAGTGGAGGAAGTACAGAAGACAAAGGACAGAGGACAACAGGATCAGATGCAACAGAGCTAGGAACGATTACATTAACATAAGACGAACATCGGAAAGGGACTATGAGAACGATATTGCAATCAAAGCAAAAAACAACCTAAGCTACTGCACAGTCATATAAGAAGAAAAATGTCGGTGAACGACCAAGTGACAAGACTAAGGAAGGCAGAGGGGGCATATACTGAAAGTGACAAGGAAATCTGTGAGGCACTGAATGCCAGTTTCCATGGAGTGTTCACTACCGAGCCTGAGCAGCTCCCATTGTTGGAAGGGGTTACCCTAGATGAAAGACTATCAGATATAGAGGTGACAGCAGAGGAGGTAATGAAACAGTTGACAACTCTAGATGCATCTAAAGCAGTAGGACCAGACAAAGTATCACCGTGGATACTAAAAGAAGCGGCGCAGGCCCTCAGCGTGCCTCTGGCAATGATCTTTAATGAGTCACTTATGTCGGGAGAATTGCCCAGTTGCTGGAAGAAGGCAAATGTCGTGCCGATCTTCAAGAAAGGCGATAGGGAGGAGGCACTTAACTATAGACCTGTATCACTGACAAGCATCCCCTGTAAAATACTGGAAAGAATAATTAGGCTACGACTGGTTGCACACCTGGAGAACGTTAGGTTTGTGAACAAACATCAACATGGGTTCTGGACAGGGAAATCGTGCCTAACAAACCTTCTGGAATTCTATGATAAAATAACGAGGATAAGACAGGACAGAGATGGTTGGGCAGACTGCATATTTCTGGACTGCCAAAAAGCCTTTGATACAGTACCGCACATGAGACTGCTGTTCAAACTCGAGAGGCAGGCGGGGGTAGGGGGAAAGGTCCTAGCATGGATAAGGAACTACCTAACAGGAAGGAGCCAAAGAGTTACGGTAAGGGGCGAGAAGTCGGACTGGCGAACAGTAACAAGTGGAGTACCACAAGGATCGGTGCTGGGACCAATTCTATTTCTTGTATATGTTAACGATATGTTTACGGGTGTAGAGTCCTACATGTCGATGTTTGCGGATGACGCAAAGTTGATGAGAAGAGTTGTGACAGATGAGGATTGCAGGATCCTCCAAGAGGACCTGAACAGGTTGCAGAGATGGTCAGAGAAATGGCTACTGGAATTCAACACGAGCAAATGTAAAGTTATGGAAATGGGACTAGGAGATAGGAGACCAAAGGGTCAGTACACAATGAAGGGGAACAGCCTACCTGTGACGACGCGCGAAAGAGACCTGGGTGTGGACGTAACACCTAATCTATCTCCTGAGGCACATATAAATAGGATAACGACAGCAGCGTACTCTACACTGGCAAAAGTTAGAACATCATTCAGAAACCTAAGTAAGGAGGCATTTAGGGCGCTTTACACTGCCTACGTGAGGCCAGTCTTAGAGTATGCCGCCTCATCATGGAGTCCCCATCTGAAGAAGCATATAATGAAACTGGAAAAGGTTCAGAGGTTTGCAACGAGACTCGTCCCAGAGCTACGAGGGATGGGGTATGAGGAGCGCCTGAGGGAACTGTGCCTTACGACACTAGAAAGAAGAAGGGAGAGAGGGGACATGATAGGAACGTATAAAATACTCAGAGGGATTGACAGAGTGGACATAGACGAAATGTTCACACGGAATAGTAACAGAACGAGGGGACATGGATGGAAGTTGGAAACTCAGATGAGTCACAGAGATGTTAGGAAGTTTTCTTTTAGCGTGAGAGTAGTGGGAAAATGGAATGCACTTAAGGAACAGGTTGTGGAAGCAAATACTATTCATAATTTTAAAACCAGGTATGATAGGGAAATGGGACAGGAGTCATTGCTGTAAACAACTGATGCTCGAAAGGCGGGATCCAAGAGTCAATGCTCGATCCTGCAGACACATATAGGTGAGTACATATAGGGAGTACACACACAC
>WNGS01164874.1:46892-57532 GCA_020271785.1 Procambarus virginalis
TCTCTCTCTCTCTCTCTCTCTCTCTCTCTCCACCTCTCTCTCTCTCCCAACTCATAGTGGAAATCATGAAAGGGATACGAACTCGGGCTGACAAACGCAGGAGGGCAATCGCAGCTGGAACACACACAGAGGATGGGGTGGAACAGGAAGACTGGATGAAGGAAGTACTCCAGCAAATGCGGGATAAATTCAGTGAAGGACTGAGGGTAATGAGGGAGACAGTAGCCAACCTGCAGGATGATCTAAGGGCAGCAAAGGAGGAGATAAGATGCCTAAAGGAGACTCCTCCACAATACCGGACGCAAACCGTACCTCAGGGAGATGGGAATGCTACTGTGGAGGGGACCACCACATCCCAGCTCTCATTTGCTGAAATGCTTAAAAAGAGCCCTGAAGCTAGGTCTGCAGTTAAGGAAGTTGCCATGGAAGTGGCTTCCTCTCAGGAAGCAACTAGATGTACTAGCCAGATGATAGAGAGAAAAAGAGCAGTAGTAGTAGCAGGCATTAAAGAGCAAACAGGGACCAGCCCAAAGGAGCGGAGAGACAAGGACAAAAACGCACTTACCGAGATCCTTAAGAGGTAAGGATGGAGGGAACTGACCAAAATGTTGAAAAGGTTTTCAGGCTTGGAAAGTACAACAAGGACAGAGACCGAATGATAAATGTGGTATTGATGAGCGAAATCATGAAAGAGGAACTGTTAGCAAGGAAGAGTGGTCTAGCAAATGTAGAGAAGTTCAAAAAAGTATTCCTACAGAGGGATATGACAAGGGAAGAGAGAATACAGGCAGCAGACGCGAGGAAGGAGCGCAGGGAGAGAGAAAGGAATCAGAGTACCACAACCCCGAACCCTACAATCCCAGAGGGAAGTGGAGAACCCTCCTCAAACAGTGCAACAGCCACAGGGAGTGGGACATCACCCCCACATTCTACCCAACCTGCCCCATCCCCTGTCAGCCCCCCACTAAGTACCCACCTAGGGCACTCTTCCCCCACCCACCCCCTCCTCCCAATCACCCCCCTCCTCCCACTCACCCCTCTCCCCAGGACCTCCCTTCTCCCCCATCCCCCAAGCCCTCCCTTCTCCCACATGCCTTCCCGTCTCTTCCACCCCCAAGCCCTCTGTTCTCCCCCGCCCCAATAAGCCCCCCAGTCTCACCCACCCCACCTAAGTCTTCCCCTCTCCACCCCTCCCCTAAAGCCACCCCTCTTCCTCACCCACCTCAGCCCTCCTTTTTCCCCCACGCCCCCAAGCCCTCCCCTCTTTCCTCCCCCCCAAGCCCCCCCACTTTCTCCCCTATCCCCCAAAGCCTCTCCTCCCCCCATGCTCCCCCAACCCTCCCTCTCCCACCCACCCCCAACCCTCCCCCTCTCACTCTCCCCCCCAACCTACCCCCTCTCACTCTACCCCCCTACCCTCCCCCTCTAACCCACCTCTCCCCCACCCCCGCAAGCCCTCCCTCCTCCACCAGTCTCCCCGTGCCAGATCCCCCAGCTCCCACTCACCCCAGATCCCAAAGGTCCCCCCAGAGGAGAAGCAGAAGAGAGTCAATTTCAGGGTAATGTACTCGAACATAGATGGGATCACAAGCAAGGCAACTGAACTAAGGAAAAGAGCACAAGAAGTGAACCCAGATGTAGTCGGATTCACTGAAACAAAACTCTCTGGAATCATAACGAATGCCGTGTTTCCCCAGGAGTACACAGTAATAAGGAAAGAGAAGGAAGGTAGGGGAGGAGGCGGAGCGGCCCTACTCATGAGAAAGGAATGGAGTTTTAAGGAGATGGCCATCCTGGGCTGTGAGGAGTTCAGAGACTACATAGCAGGCACCATGACAATGGGAGGACCAAGAATAGTAGTAGTAGTAATATAAGAACATAAGAACATAAGAACAAAGGCAACTGCAGAAGGCCCACCGGCCCATACGAGGCAGCTCCTATTTATAACCACCCAATCTCACTCATTTACATGTCCAACCCATGCTTGAAACAATCGAGGGACCCCACCTCCACAATGTTACGCGGCAATTGGTTCCACAAATCAACAACCCTGTTACTGAACCATATTTACCCAAGTCTTTCCTAAATCTAAACTTATCCAATTTATACCCATTGTTTCGCGTTCTGTCCTGTGTTGATACTTTAATACCCTATTAATATCCCCTTTGTTATGTCCATTCATCCACTTGTAAACCTCTATCATGTCACCCCTAACTCTTCGCCTTTCCAGTGAATGCAACTTAAGCTTTGTTAATCTTTCTTCATATGAAAGATTTCTAATTTGGGGAATTAACTTAGTCATCCTACGCTGGACACGTTCAAGTGAATTTATATCCATTCTATAATATGGCGACCAAAACTGAACTGCATAATCTAAATGGGGCCTAACAAGAGCAAGATATAGCTTGAGAACCACACCAGGTGTCTTGTTACTTACGCTGCGATTAATAAATCCGAGTGTCCGATTTGCCTTATTACGAACATTCATGCATTGATCCTTTTGTTTTAAATTCTTACTAATTATAACTCCCAGATCCCTTTCGCAATCCGACTTCGCAATCTCAACACCATCTAGCTCGTATCTTGTAACTCTATCATCATTACCTAGCCTCAGAACTTTACATTTATCAGCATTAAACTGCATCTGCCAGTCCTTTGACCATTTCAAAACCCTATCTAGATCAACTTGAAGTGATAGTGAGTCCTCCTCCGAATTAATTTCCCTACCGATTTTCGTATCATCGGCAAATTTGCAAATGTTGCTACTCAAACCTGAATCTAAATCATTTATATATATTATAAACAACAGAGGTCCCAAGACAGAGCCTTGAGGCACTCCACTTACAACATTTTCCCACTCTGACTTGACTCCATTTATACTAACTCTCTGTTTCCTTTGGTATAGCCATGCCCTAATCCAGCTTAATATAGCACCCCCAATACCATGAGCCTCTATCTTTTTAATCAGTCTTTCATGTGGCACTGTATCAAAAGCTTTGCTAAAGTCAAGGTACACAACATCACAATCCTTACCACTATCAACTGCCTCAACTATGCTAGAATAAAAAGACAACAAATTTGTTAAACATGAACGGCCATTTATAAAACCATGTTGCGACTCAATTATTAATTTATGTTTTTCAAGATGAAGACGAATTTTATTTGCTATTATAGATTCGAGTAACTTTCCCACAATAGACGTTAGGCTAATTGGTCGATAGTTAGACGCAAGTGATCTATCTCCTTTCTTAAAAACTGGTATCACATTAGCAACTTTCCAAAACTCTGGCACTCTGCCTGACTCTATTGATTTATTAAATATGATTGACAGTGGGTCACAAAGCTCCTCTTTGCATTCTTTCAGCACCCTGGCAAACACTTCATCCGGCCCTGGGGATTTGTTTGGTTTGAGTTTTACTATTTTTTAAGAACATCCTCCCTGGTAACTGCTAAACTCGTCAACCTGTCCTCGTCCCCACCCACATAGACTTGTTCGGCTGAAGGCATATTGTTAAGTTCCTCTTTAGTAAATACAGATACAAAATATTTGTTAAAAATACTACTCATCTCTTCATCACTATCTGTTATTTGACCTGTCTCAGTTTTTAATGGACCTATCCTTTCCCTAGTCTTAGTTCGATAAACTGAAAAAACCCTTTAGGATTTGTCTTTGCTTGCCCTGCTATACGAACTTCATAGTTTCTTTTTGCTTTCCTTATCTCTTTTTTAACATTTTTAACCAGTTGTACGAATTCCTGTTCTAAAGTACCTCCCCATTTTTAATCCTTTTGTACCAAGCTCTCTTTTTACCTATAAGGTTCTTCAAATTCTTTGTTATCCACTTTGGGTCATTAGTAATCGATCTATTCAATTTGTGTGGTATACTACGTTCCTGTGCTTTGTTTAGAATATTCTTAAATAAGTTATATATTGAATCCACATCGAAATCCCCATTTACATCACCTATCGCTGGGTTCATGTCTCGCTCCAAGACCGGCCTACACCCCATACCCAAGACTTTCCAATCAATTTGACCAAAAAATTTCTTAGGCTATTAAAATCAGCTTTTCGAAAATCTGGCACTTTAACAGAATTTTCTCCTACAGGTCTATTCCATTCTATGCTAAATCTGATTTCTTTGTGATCACTGTTCCCTAGCTCACTCCCTATTTCGATGTCATTAATTTGTGTTTCCCTGTTAGTTAACACTAAATCTAAAATATTGTTTTTCCGTGTTGGTTCCTTAATGTGTTGCGTAAGAAAGCAATCGTCAATTAATTCTAGAAAATCTTCTGCTTCACTATTCCCTGTTTTGTTCAACCAGTTTATTCCACTAAAATTAAAGTCACCCATGACATAAATACTGTTAGATCTAGATGCCCTAGATATTTCATCCCATAGATGCTTTGCTTCCATTCTGTCTAAATTTGGTGGCCTATATATAACTCCTATTGTAATATTATTTGCTTTTTCGTTTAATTCTATCCAAATGGTTTCTGTGTGTGGCTCAGTTTTGATTCCCTCTTTGAGACTACATTTCAAATTGTCCCTAACGTATATGGCTACTCCACCTCCTCGTCTATTATATCTATCTGTGTGAAATAGTTTAAATCCATTTATTTGATATTCAGCTAATAGTTCTCTATTATCTACATTCATCCACGTTTCGGTAAGTGCAATAATATCTATTTTTTTCTGTGCAGACAAGAGCATTTAATTCGTTAATTTTATTTCTTAGACTTCTACTGTTAGTGTAATATACCCTAAGTGAATAGTTATTTTGAGGCCCTTCTCTTTCCCTGATCATTTTGCCAATTCCTTTCTCCCACAAACACATACTTTTATTACCTCCTTCCTCCAAATCAATTCCCATACCTCACTAGGACAAGGGCAAACATCAGCAAATTTGAATAACTTTACTGGACAAAGCACATACACAATACACACATATAATAATAATAATGAATCCTATACTCTACACTATTACAGTCAGGTTGCACTCCAACACCATCAGAACTCTTGTCATCAGCTTGTCAAATGGTATCTTATCTCCTGGTATTACCTAATATTATCAACCTCCTCAAGTAGATCAAGTCTTACAATATAATGCTGCACTTTCAGCAAGAGAATATACACACATATATATATAAACATGTATAAGGCAAATCAGCATATGAATGCAATAACATATATATATATATATATATATATATATATATATATATATATATATATATATATATATATATATATATATATATATATATCAATATAAATGTTCCGTGCTACTCAACGAATCAATCGATCATTCTATCAGTCCTAGAATACATATATCTGTAGGCAATCCTGCCTACGTCAGTAACTCTGAACTTCAGTATAAACACTTTGTGGTACAAAAATGGCAAACGATCACTCACCTCTCACTGCGTCTTTCACGCTAATGACAAACACTCTATCACCTCCCTACAAGTGATCATTTAGAACTCCCCCTTCCGCATCTGGAAGTTCTCTACCCTGATATCTTCAGGTTCTTCCGGGCGTAACCACCAGGATCCTCTGCAGCTCCTCCAGGCTGCTACCATGAAGTTTCCTTGAACAATAATGGTGCTTCTCTACTCCTACTAGGGTCCTCCACAGCTCTCCTGGCTGCTGCACCCTAAAGTTTCCTCGAACAACTGTGGTTCTTCACCATCTCTACAGAAGCACGTGACACTCCTCCTCACTGCTCCTCCTCACAGCTCGAGGTCCTCTCCTCCACTGCCTTGGAGTCTCATCAACTACTCCTTCTGTGCTGGCTTCGAAGTTCTCAGCAACTTCTTCCCCAAAGACAAACCTGCAACCCATTTACACTCCAATAAAATGTTTCCCCTTTAACACAAACAAAATTAATCACGCAATATCTTTGCCTCCAACCTCTATCTGTCTTCTACATGTGGTGAGAGTGGACTCCCCCGTTGGGCGGGTTCATGCTCCACCTCGCCCGGGCGGTCCACCACACTCTGTGAGGGTCCTCCGCCGCCAGGCCCTCAGTCGCCTGCCAGCGCCCAGAGGAGACGGATGTCGCTCCGCGCTCCTCCCACTCCACTCTCTTATTTTAGGCTTTCTGCATTACCAAAACATGTTTAGCTTAACAATAAACATTGCTTCTGTCGCTGGGCACACGACCAATTACAACTAATCACTATGAACTGGTTTAAATCGTGCTTACCACAGATTATCTGGTCGAGGGCGCTCCTTCCCTCTGCGTCTGACCAGGGTGCTTCCACAGCCCACGAAACTGTCTCTGGGCGGCTTAATACTCTCCTCGTCGTCCAGGACTTGAGACCACAACGTTTCCAGCTCGATTCCACAGCTGGAACGTCTGCACACTTCTCTTCTCTTGGAGATATATCACTAGGGGTTCCCTTCTGACGGGAGCACAACGAAGCGCGTCTTCCCCCTACGATGTCTGGCCTCAAGTGAGGTCAAAGCTCTCCAGAAGCGAGCCTCACGCCTCCAGCAAATTGTCCACATCTCCTAACCAGTCATTTATCTGTTTTCTTATTCATTGCCCATAATCTCAAACTGTTATTTAAATCCAACAAACTATCTTACATCTGTGTTATCACATCCATACTTCCTGGACCTTCCAGTTAGGTCAGGCTTGCTGAATAACTCTCAAAGGGGGAGACTCGTTTCTCCTGCAGGCTGAGATCATAACACTCCTCTCCCCTTATTTTTGAGAGTTATTCCAGTGGCAAAGCTCGGGATAATACATCCGCCACCACACTGTCTCGTTCTCCAACCGATTGGTTCGACCGGTTGATCTGCTTACGTACTCCCTTAGGAGTATACAACTACTTCGTTGCACCTGGTAACATCTGGCTCACAACTCGCCAGAAACATGATCTTCTCACAAACGATTTGACTTCTTTGACACCTCTTGGCTAGGCTGTCCTCCTTGGACGCCTGCACTCCATCGGTCCACTCTACTTATTGTTTCCACCCTCCGTTTCCTTGTCTTCTTCTCTTCACGTCCAGAGTCAGACATCTACTGTCAGTACCTCCTCTGTCGTCTTCACACTTCCATATACTGCCATTATACTTTCGTCTCCTGCCATCATACTTCACTCCCTCGTCTTCACCGACGATCCTCCCTTTCGTCTCCTCATTTATCCGAGACCTCATCCTGTTTGACTTCCATCGAGTCCTCGGCTTTCTTCTATTCCTCCATGCTTGTATCATCATCCTCTTCTCACACTTCTCACCTCTATACAACTCCATTTCTTCTCCTTCAACTCTTCTTTGTTCCCTAAAAGTTTCTCCGAGCCCTGTATTACACCCAACAGCACTCGACTGTACATGTCGCTTTACCTCTCCTAGAGCGCTCGTAAGCATCTCTCCACACATACTGTCTCTTCTCCTTCCATTTTCTCGGCTATTACTCTTCTTCACTATCTCTCCTCCACGTTTTCTGCAAAACATGTCAACTCCTGACATCTCAAACAACTTAACTCTACTATCCAAATGCCTCTGTGCTCGTGGACAACTTGACGCTCTACTCCCGTCCTCAGTATGTCCACATCCTTCCTCACTTCTGCTCAGCACAGTTGCATTCACCTTCCGACCCTTAATTTCAGCAGGCTGGGGTCTACTCAGGTTCGCTCTCTTCACATGATTTTTCTTTGGCTGGGTCACCTTCACTTTTGGCCTCACCGAGACTTCATCTTCCTGAGCTGGACCTTCATCAAACAGCCACGCTATATCTACGTCGATATCTTCTACCGGCTGAATAGACACTGTCTCATCTCCTCCAGCGTCTTCCTCGTCGGCCACCTCTGCCTTCACCACTACCGAGACAGGGTACTCAATGGCTTGGCAGTCTCCTGACTCACCTCCTCGGATGTCATTCAGGTTCACACTCTCAGGTGTTCCACCCGTGCCGTGGCCTTCTGGGCACTCCTCTGGCACAGTCTCCGCTATGACTCCTGGTAACACCTTTGTCCCGCACAAGTCATTCCCCAGGATCACTTGGACTCCTGGAACAGGTATGTTGGGGCACACTCCCAACATCACCTCTGCCGACACATATTCCGACCTTAGCTGGACAGTACAAACGGGCATGTCACTCTCAGACCCATATACTTTCATCTTACTCCTGCCAGCTAACCGTCGATCATTCCCGATCAGGCTTCTCGCAATCAAGCTCTGATTAGCTCCGGTATCTCTTAAGATACCAACTTCTACCTCAGGTTGGCCTCCTATACTGATCCAACCTTTACTTATGAACGGCCTATACCTCTCGTTCACTAAGTTTATCTTCTGTGGTTTGTCTCGGAACACATTAGTATATTTACTTCGGGGGTCACACATGGCCAGGGTCACAACTCTCTTGCCCTGCCTACAATCTCGCATCACGTGACCCAATCTGTTACAATTGTAACACCTCACCTGGGAAAAGTCTCTTCTATATGTACCAGAGTGGTTCTGACTTTGTCCACTCGCATGAGAGTTCCTCGGGCCAGGTACACTACCTGCACTCTGTGGGGCTTTACTGGACTCTTGATTTCCTGGATAATGATTTGTTTCTCGTTTAGCTCCTTCATCTTCACTTTCAGACGAAGTGCGCGACCTACTCTTCTGAGTTTTAGGGTACTTACGTTTATCCGCCCATTTACAAAATTCTTCTCACCCCAGACTCTTCTTGCTCTTTCGTAATTTCTTCCTCCCCAGACTCCACTGGATCTGCCATTGCTGCGTCTCACCTCATTCTTCACTCTGTTCTCCCTCAAGCTCTCGTATGCTTCCGTAATCATATCCGCCCTATCTGCGGCATCTCTCACCTCCTTTATCCCTGCTTCTTGGATCTTGAACTTTGTTTCGGGATGCATCATCTCCAAGAACTTCTCCATGACCATCAATTGCTTCAGGTCAGCGTAAGATCCAACTCCAGCAGCCTCAATCCACTTCTGGAATCGTCTTTCCAGATCCCTTGCTGTCTCAGCAAACGTACATGCTCCAACTTTGATCATCTCTCTGAAGCGCTTCCTATAAGCTTCTGGTGTTAACTGGAACGAGCGCAATATGCTGCTCTTTACTGTGGCATAATCCTGGCACTCTTCTAGTGACAATTGGGTATATGCCTCTCTGGCTGCACCGGTCAATCTTAACTGGACCAGCTGGGCCCATTCCTCTTGTGGCCACTCTTTGATGCTGGCCACCTTTTCAAAGTACTCGAAAAAGCTCTCTGCCTCTTCTGGAACAAGCAAAGGAATGTCCTTCTCCCTAACCCTAACATCTGGTGAGTGTGATACCTGGGTGGTGCTCTCTGGCAACCCATGTTCGATCCTTTGCTCAGCCAAGGTTCTATTCGCTTCTATTTGCATTTGTTTTGTTCTCTCCTTTTCTTTTCATGTTCCAACTCCAGTTCCCTTATTCTGGTTTTCTCTTTTTCTACTTCCAGCCTGGTTTTCTCTTTTCTATTCCCTCTTCATCTGGAGTTCTAACTTCATCTTTTCCAGCTTGAACTGTCTCTCCTTGTCCTCTCGTTGTTGCTGCATCTGGAGCTCTAACTGGAATCTCTCCAAGCTCCTATTCCGGCTACTCCTGCTACTGCGGCTACTCTTACTGCTCCTACTCGATCCCTGGGATCTCACTTCATCCTGCCCATCATCCTCCTTTCCACTTTTATCCTTTCTGGGCTCCTTTCTCTGCCGCTTCGCTTTTGGCTCTTAACTGCCTAAGGATGTCATCCTTCATCCCAGCCACTTTAGATGCATTCAACCTAAAGCCGCATTTTTCTACTATTTGTTTTAACTGATCCCTCGTGCAACCTTCCAAGTCCTCAGGCTTGCCTGATTCCACAAATGCTTGCACCATATCCATCTTGTCCTGTGAGTCTTCCCAAGAGAGAGAATATACACCTGCAGTCACACAGTGTATCTATTTCATCAAGGGGTGTACAAATCCACTCTTGGACAGGGTGTGGGTGTGTCAGTTCACTCTCCCGGACACAGGCCCCCAATTTTGTCGTGGTAGTAGTGGATTGGTGGTGTTATCGCTGACGGACCACCCAACCCACAACTCGATAGAGTGTTTATATTTCACTAGGAGATCTCACTAGGCGCTTCTGGCTCTTGGAGAGGGGCTCAACGTCACACGTTTAGGGGATGCGGCTCCAACACTCAGCCTCGTTGTCACGTGCACACACCCACTCGAGCCGCTGTGACTCCCCACTCTCTCCTTATGGGATATGATCTCAATCAGCTTTGACTCACTAGATTTCTGTCCTACCCTGTCCACAGCAGTGGTTCCTGTTCTCTCCCTCCCTCCTTCTGTACTATTTCCTGGGAAGCCTCACTAGGACAAGGGCAAACACCAGCAAATTTGAATACCTTTACTGGACAAAGCACATACACAATACACACACATATAATAAAAATAATGAATCCTATACTCTACACTATTACAGTCAGGTTGCACTCCAACACCATCAGAACTCTTGTCATCAGCTTGTCAAATGGTATCTTATCTCCTGGTATTACCTAATATTATCAACCTCCTCAAGTAGATCAAGTCTTACAATATAATGCTGCACTTTCAGCAAGAGAATACACACACACACACATATATATATATATATATATATATATATATATATA
>WNGS01164874.1:62699-84417 GCA_020271785.1 Procambarus virginalis
TACTCAACTCAATTACTGATTAATCAACCAATTACTCCATGGGAACTGGGATCTATTAGTTGATTTTGTAAATGCGCCCAAGAAAGATAGTGTGCACTCTACATTACTAAAACAGTAATACTAAAAAGCATCACTGAGAGGACTCAGAATATGGGTAACGATGTGTATCAGTGCTATACCGACGGTTCTGTAGAAGAAGGTGGACGATGAACCGGATGTGCATGTAATATATTTGAACAACCTTCTCTCGTACATACAGCAATGAAGCGCGTCAATGACTGGGCAAGTACAACTCAAATCGAACTTGCAGGCATATTCCTTGAGTTATGATCCCAGGCAGCCGAAAAACGAGTCTCCCCTTTGAGAATTATTCTATCAAGCCTGACCTGACTAGGAGGTCGAAGATATACAGACATGAAGATTCATATGTAAAAATAATTGGGTAAATTTTACAGAGAGTTTAAGAATATGGGCAGTGAATAAAAAATAGATAAATGACTGGTTATGAGATGTGAATAATTTGCTGGAGGCGTCAGGCTCGCTTCGGGAGGGCTCTGACTCCACGTGAGTACCAGACATCGGAGGGGAAGCTGTGCTCCATTTGAGCTCCCATTGGAGAGGATCCCCTGTTGGATATACCTTCAAGAGAAAGGAAGTGTGCAGGCGTTCCAGCTGTGGAATCGAGCTGGGAACGTTGTGGTCTCAAGTCCTCGACGGCAAGGAGAGTATGTTAAGCCACCCAGAGACATTATCATGGGCTGTGGGAGCACCCTGATCAGACTCGTCAGAGGAAGAGCGCCCTCGACTAGACAATCTGTGGTAAGCACGATTTTAAGCAAGTTTATAGTGATTACTTGTAGTTGGTCGTGTGCCCAGCGACAGTAGCGAATGTTTATTGATAAGTTAGACATGTTTTGGTAAGGCAGAAGGCCTAAAAATAAGAGAGAGGAGATGGAGGAACGTCCTGGAGGACGGTGTGACGTCCGTCTCCTCTGAGCGCTGTCAGATAACAGGGACCCAAGCTCCTGGCGGGGTAGCTGCCTCGAGGGCCGCTTAGCTGGGCGGAGCATGAGCCAGCCCAAACGGGGGAGTCCACTCTCACAGTATGAAGAGATCAGAGATATGTTAGGTGCAAACATATTGGTGGATTATTTCGTTTGTGTGTTTAAGGGGAAACGATTTTTATGGCGTGTCAATGGGTTGCAGGTTTGTCTTTGGAAGAAGTTGCTGAGAACTTCGAAGCCAGCACAGAGGGAGTAGTTGGTGAGACTCCAAGGTAGTGGAAAGTACTGAGCTCTGTGGGAGAGCAGCCATACAGAGAGGAAGAGAACCTCAAGCTGTGAGAAGAGGAGTAATGGAATGAAGTTTCACAAGTTTTTGTGATACCAGTGGTGAAGCACCATTGTTGATCAAGGAAGACTTCATTGTGTAGCAGCCAGGAGAGCTGTGGAGGACCCTAGTAGCAGTGGTGAAGCACCATAGTTGCTCAAGGAAGACTTCATGGTGTAGCAGCCTGGAGGAGCTGCGGAGGATCCTGGTAGATAAACCCGGAAGAACCTGAAGATGTCAGGGTAGTGAGCTTCCAGATGTGGAAGGGAAGTTCTGGTTGATTACTTGTAGGGAGTTGGTAGAGTGTTTGGTTGTCATTAGCGTGCAAGAGGCAGTGAAAGGTGAGTGATAGTTTGCCATTTTTGTGCCAAGGAGTACTTATACTGAAGTATAAGGTTACAGTCGTAGGCTGGATTGCCTGCAGAGACATACATATGTGTTCTAGGACTGATAGGGTGATCGATTGATCATTGTTGTATATCAAGGAACATTTATACTAATATTTATGTTATTGCATTCATACCCTGGTTTTCCTTGCACATGTTTATATATATATTCTCTTGCTGATAGTGCAACATTGTGTTATAATGTGTTATAAGTACTTGTGTTATAATGTGTAGTATTAGGTGGTGAATCAGGAGATAGGATACACTTGATAAGCAGATGATAGAGTTCTGACTGTGTTGGAGTGCAACCTGACTGAAATAGTATAGAGTGTAGGATTCAGTATTATTATTATTATTATTATTATATGTGTGTATGTATTGTGAATGTGCTTTTCCAGTAAATGTATTCAAATTTGCTGCTGTTTGCCCTTGTTCTAGTGAGGCTTCGCAGGAAGTAGGAAAGAAGGAGAGAGAGAGAAAGAACCAAGAACCACAGCTGTGGACGGGGTAGAACGGAAAACTAATAAAAACAAAACGGGATTGAGGAGATCATATCACATAAGCATAGAGTGGGGAGTCACAGCGGCTCGAGTGGGTGTGTGCACGTGACAACGAGGCTAAGTATTGGAGCAGCATCCCCTAAGCATGTGACGTTGAGCCTCTCTCCAAGAGCCAGACGCGCCCAGAGTGATCTCCTGGTAAAGTATAAGCACTCTACCGAGTTTTGGGTTAGGTTGTCCATAAAGAAGGATCAACGACAACACCAATCACAATACTTGCCACTGAATTTTCAAAAGACAAAGGCAGTGGACTTTTATACTGTGACTCACAGAGTGCACTCCTGGCATTGAGCGCACATAGTAGTGACACCCAGAAAATAGTAAGTGATATTCGAATGAATATTTCAGCTGCTAAAAGAAAACAGATTTGAAATTAAATTCCTATGGATACCATCACATGTTGGCATCTCAAGGCATGACACTGTTGATATGCTTGCAAAGACAGCTTGTAGAAAACCAGTGGTAGAAATTGATATGGGTGTTTCATTAGCAGTGACAAAGAGAATACTAAAGAAATATCTAATGAAGATCTCACCGATCTAATAAATTCACAAAGACCTGAAAGTTGTAGCATTAAATATTATGATAGATATCATGAGGAGACATTCACATATGGGACTAATAGAACAAGAACCCGGCAATGTGATATTATAGTGGCCAGAATACGCCTGGGATATAGACGTACCTGACAGCTTTCTCAAAACCCAAATGTCGAGTACACAATGGGTCAACTTTGTGAAAGAGAAAGCATGCACTCTCTTGAACATTATATTGTAGAATGTCCCATATTGACTGACTTTCGCCCTCCTGGGCTAAGGTATGCTGAACTGTGTAATTACTATATGAGTACTGGAACACTTGATTATATATTGGACTTGTACCCAAGATTGACCATGTAATATATCAATTATACAATGTATGTGTGTGACGTAACTATATAACTAAGCTTGTAAAAGCATCTTAATCACCTTCAGTGATTAAGTGCTTAATTGCACACTAGTTTTTATCAGCTATCTCACCTTGTCAGAGTAAAAGAGACAAATGTATGTGAATGCATGTGAGTGTATATATGTATTTATATATGTATGTATATACATGTATGTGTGCATAAATGTGTGTGTATAAGTATATGTATGTGTATAAATTATATATGGAAGCTGATCAGAATTACATTTAACCTGTGTAAATGCACATTAATGACACTATATAAAGGAACATCGAACACTTTATGTAGCGCATACGTAAATCTGTGTATATATGTATTTACGTATTGTCAAGGTTCACCCCCTTCCTACCTGTGATTGGGGTTGCTCCCACGGGTCTTAGCCCCTCAGTCCCTGGCGCCACTGTCCGCCCCGGGGCTCCCCAGTCGGCCAAGGGCTGGCCTTATACACCCCTAGCGAGTGGGGAGGTTCAAGCATCCTATAACTCAGCTGAACCTGCCCGTCCTGACACTGGGAGGTTCTCTCTTTAATATCTGGTCTGCTGAGGTCGCCAGCTGGGTGTTTAGACTCGTGTCCCAGCAACACGTCAGGGGTCTTATTGGTTATCTTAATTAAGGATGAAATATCACGTGCAGTGCAAGGTGTCATAAAATGATCTCACTCAAAAATAGCCCTAAAGAGTGGAGGCTCACTTAAACTCATCACTTAGTTTAAAAGTTTACTGAAAATATATATATATATATATATATATATATATATATATATATATATATATATATATATATATATATATATATATATATATATATATATATATATATATATATATATATATATATATAATATATATATTATATATATATATATATGCATATATATATATATATATATATATATATATATATTATATATATATATATTATATAATATAGATATATAGATATATATATATATATATATATATATATATAATATATATGTATATATATATATAAATATATGTATGTATATAATAATATATATATATATATATATATATATATATATATAGTATATATATATATATATATATATATATATATATATATATATATATTATATATATATATATATATAATATTATATATATATATAGATATATATATATATATATATATATATATATATGTATATATAAATATATATATATATATATATATATATATATATATATATATATATATATATTATATATATATATATATATATATATTTAGTATATTTTGGTAGCAGTCTTTTCTGTAGACATATATTATTAATGTTGATGGTAAATGAAAAATCAATTCTCCAAAATTCATTTTTTATTTCTAGTCTGACGCGACACTTGAGCGCGTTTCGTAAAACTTATTACATTTTCAAAGACTTTAGTTTACACACACACAACTATAACTGAACAGTTTTGGCTCTTTTATACCTGCATTTGGGTGAGGTGATGTAATACAATAGTTTTCGATGAGGTGAAAACAAACTTTCAACAAAACACAAAACACGAAACAATGGGTATAAGCTAAAGGGAAGAATAGATCGGTAACTGCAGATGGCCTATTGGCCCATATTTCTTGATGCTTCTATATTGGAGCGGAGTCTTGAAGTGGGTAGAATATAGCTGTGCATTAATTGGCTGTTGATTGCTGGTGTTGACTTCTTGATGTGTAGTGCCTCGCAGATGTCAAGCCGCCTGCTGTCGCTGTATCTATCAATGATTTCTGTGTTGTTTGCTAAGATTTCTCTGGTGATGGTTTGGTTGTGGGAAGAGATTATATGTTCCTTAATGGAGCCCTGTTGCTTATGCATCGTTAAACGCCTGGAAAGAGATGTTGTTGTCTTGCCTATATACTGAGTTTTTTGAGGCTTACAGTCCCCAGGAGGGCATTTGAAGGCATAGACGACGTTGGTCTCTTATAGAGCGTTCTGCTCAGTGTCTGGAGAGTTTCTCATGAGTAGGCTGGCCGTTTTCTTGGTTTTATAGTAAATCGTCAGTCGTATCATCTGATTTTTGTCTGTAGGGATAACATTTCTATTGACAATATCTTTCAGGACCCTTTCCTCCGTTTTATGAGCTGTGGAAAAGAAGTTCCTGTAAAATAGTCTAATAGGGGGTATAGATGTTGTATTAGTTGTCTCTTCAGAGGTTGCATGGCGTTTCACTTTCCTTCTTATGATGTTTTCAACGAAACCATTGGAGAAGCCGTTGTTGACTAGGACATGCCTAGTCAACAACGCTGCCAAGTAAACTTCCTTACTTGGCAGTGTTGGTCATAACGAGTCTTCATCCTCTCATGGGCTTTCTGTAGGTTGTTGCTGGCAAAGGAATGGACCCTCTCTAGAATGTGTCGGAGGTTTTGAAGATACTGGGGCACATTCTGATGCTCACTGAAGGTGGCATCACGTAGAGAATCCTTGAAAGCCTTGAGAAGTGTACGGCACTTACGTCCGTAGAGCATCTCATAAGGAGATACTCCTAGTGACTCGTTGGGAAGACTTCTGAAAATACACATAATGAGATCAAGTTGCCTATCCCAATTCTTTGAGGTCTCATTGCAAAACTTTTTTAAGAGTGCCTTGATAGTCTGATGACTATGCTCGAGAGAACCCTGTGAAGCAGGATGATTGGGGCTGGACAGTACCTGTTTGATGTTGAACTCCTCCAGAGTCCGTTTGAAGAGATCACTGGTGAAGTTGGTGCCACAGTCGCTCTGTATCTCCCTCGGAAATCCATACTGGGTGAAGATTTTCAATAAATTCTTTACCACTGTAGAAGCTGTAATATTTTTCACTGGAACTGCTATGGGGAATCTGGTGGTAGGACACAGGATAGTCAAGATATAGGCGTTGCCTGCACTGGTCCGAGGCAAGGGACCAACACAGTCAATAATAAGTCTGTGGAACGGTTCCTCAGGCACCTGGATGTGTATCAGTGGTGCTCTGGGAATGGAAACGTTCGGTTTCCCGGCTAACTGACACACGTGGCACAGTTTGACATGATTCTTTACATCGTTAACCATACCTGGCCAGTAGTAGTCTTGTCGAATTCCATGGCAAGTCTTGTTGAACCCGTAGTGTGACAATGCTCCGTGGGCCAGGTGTAGAATCGTGGGCCGCAGGCTGGTAGGAATCACTAGTTGTTCAACGTCTGCCCAATCGTCCTCGTCCTTCAGTTTACTGGGTCTATACCTGCGATAGAGTAATTCGTTCTCCATAAAGAACCCAGGAACACTGTCGGATTGGGTCTCAGCCTGAAAGAATAATGGTGTCAAGGTAAGATCGTCTCTCTGTAACTTACGGAACTCCAAAGCGGTCAGATTAGGGAGTAGTTTCGAAGGGTCTTGAGGGACAGCGGTAGCAGTAGAGTCAGCTGGCTGTGGTCGTGCAGCTTGAGCACGGGTGGTCACCATAACAGGAGGAGAACCTTCATCACTTTCTTGAACCTTTGCTGGAACATGCTCAAAAATCGGGTTATCCAACACAGAGTTGCTCACCTGGGATATGTCCTTGACGATCAAATTGGTCGGTTGTTGGTCTTCTGCCAAGTCGTTGCCCAGGAGAAGTTGCACTCCAGGCATGGGAAAAGGCTTTTCCCTGACGGCGACTTGGACTTCACCGGTCACGAAGGGACAATCTAGGTAAACTCTGGCAAGAGGATAAGGATTAGTAGCAGTAAGGTCAGTGATGAATACAGTCTCTCCTGTGTAGGCGACGTTGAGCACAGCTGATTTCAAGACGATCGATTGTAGAGCCGCTGTGTCCCGCAGGATCTTAAGTCCAAAACGTCCCTCTGAATCTGAACCGTGGGTAGTGATAGTTCCTGGATACAGATGTTTGCTAAAGAGAGAGAGATCATTAGCATGAACACCAACATTCATTACAGGCTTACCGGACTTAGGGTGAGTAGGTTTGGGCTTAGGAGGTTCGGTGTTACCTTTAGATTGGGACTTACCACATTTTTCTATGGTATGTCCATAGAGTCGACAATACCTGCAGTACAGTTGAGAGGTACCTTGATCTGGGCTCGCTTTCTCGTAACTGTACCAAGACTTCTTACTGGTAGGTTCTGGTGTCAGCCGGTGGATGAGGCTGTAAGTGTCAGCTGACTTCGCGCACTTCACCAAATCGGTCTCTTCTTTGTCTGCTAAGTATAGGCGGACAGGAGGAGGTACACGTCTCAAAAATTCTTCAACCAGTATGAGGTTGACAAGCTATGGAAAAGTAGGGACATGTGCTGCCTCTAGCCATTTCATGAAATATCTCCGTTTGGTGTTAGCAAATTCTAAGAAGGTGGTGGTACTTGCCTTGACGTAGTCACAGAACTTTCGTCGATAGCTTTCGGTGGAGAGAAGGTAGGCGTCCAACACAGCTTGCTTCAAGGTGGTGTAGTCGTTTTCCGATGCCAAAGTGCTGAGTGTGACGGCTGCTCTACCTGTTAAATGTACTCGGAGAAGGGTAGCCCATTGGTCGTCAGGCCAACTAAGTTGATTAGCAAGGGTCTCAAAAGTTGTGAAGAACACATCAACCTCCGTTTCTATGAACGGGGGCATTAACTTACTTGCATGGGAGACATTGAAACTTGGAGGAAGACTAGCTGCAGCTTGTTGGAGTTGAGCTTGGTGTGTAGCGTCCATCGCGAGTTCTCTGCTATGATAGTCTAGAACTGAGTCTGCTTGCCGTTTGTCGTGGTCGCGTTGCATCCCGAGTCGCTCTTTGTATAAGGCCAACTCACGTTCACTTTCTTCTTTCTTCAGTGCGGCCTCTCGCTCTTTGAGGTGGATTTCTTCTTTCTTAAGTTGAAGAGCTTCTTTCGCTTGGGCAGCTTCACGTTCTTGTTCTTCCTTTCTGATTGCAGCTTCACGCTCTTGTTCTTCCTTTCTGATGTTAGCTTCACGCTCTTGTTCTTCCTTTCTGATGTTAGCTTCACGCTCTCTGATTGCAGCTGCTTCCTGTTGTTGCTGTAGGGCGGCTTGCTGGTGTTCCTTCTCGAGCTTTGCGAGCTCGACTTTGAGTTTCATTGCCGTCAAATCATGCTTATCTGAAATAGTGTATTGTTCGTGAGTATCAGAATCTATCTTCCCTTCTGTTGGAAATTTCCAACACTTATCATACATTATTATATTATAATAAATTACCATTACCTTACTAATTGCAGTAGTTCTTAACACCACTAACAGTAGTGTTAATATAATTTAATCTGAGCATATTGCTGATAATATGACTCCTGATAATGTAAATCGAGAGTTATTAATTGAAATTATTTAGTAACAGTTTTTATTCTGTTACGATCGAATGCTCTGGAGAAGTATAAATAACATCTCCATTTCTCGCTAGAGATCATTTATCGAGAATATTATAATTATTAAATCCCTATAATTGCAACCCAGTTCATATTATCGCATTTCATCCATAATTGCGCGGAAAAGAATAATTCGTGTTTAATAATTTCCGTGGTGAATGCGAGAGCGGGGAGGGAGGAAGGCGGCGACGCCATTACTCAAGAAGGCTTGGTCACGAGGCAGCGTGGGTGAGGCACATGGCAGTTGCTGGGAATTCTTATCGACAAGAATTACGTTGATACCCAGTTAATAAGTGAAATTTACTTGCCTATGTGTTCTCTAGTGCCTCGTCAGTTAATAACGCGTCAACAATTAGAACCAGGACTCGTAATTAAGTGTGCACAGCAGTGAACATTGAGACTGGCAGACGCGAATTTCGGCAGACCTCAGTACTCTGTTACGCTCACATAAGTATTTCCCTAGTTTTGGTGCATCAAAGTAGGTAGTACATTTGTGAGTAGTTTGTCGTCAGGAAGAATGAACATCAAAAATAACATGTTAGTAATGTTTATCACTCATCTCAGTTTCATGAA
The DNA here is from genome assembly GCA_020271785.1 of Procambarus virginalis. Classification (NCBI taxonomy): domain Eukaryota; kingdom Metazoa; phylum Arthropoda; class Malacostraca; order Decapoda; family Cambaridae; genus Procambarus; species Procambarus virginalis. Next base: position 71,815 of record WNGS01164874.1, read on the forward strand.
TATCTGAACATAATTTGTAGCCTAGTCAATCGCTACTTTACATTCCTTTGCTTACAGCGTGTATTTGAGGTGCCAGCAAGATTCTCATCAATCGTGTTATTTACCTCGAGTTCTTTCTCTATGGGGATTCCGTGACCACGAGGACGAATGATGAACTGGCGTTAGAAATCGTCTTACAGCTAAGACACATTTTTCGTACAAATTTATTCAATTTGATTATTGATTCTATATAATTCATACAATTTTCTATTGAATAATTATTGCCAGATTTGGTAATTAATGTTATGCTCTAACTGTGCTCAATATTTATGCTCAGTGATTAATGATGATTAATGATCATAATGATTATAATTTGATTACCATATATTTGAATATATTGTAGTTAGATTTACCATGTTATTAATACCACAATGAACTAGTGACGAACCACACTGGTTCCTAGATATATATGAACTTCTAGAAATAACCCCCCAATGTTGATATTTGAGGCTTTGGCTTTAATTAATAATTACAGTCTTCATTATTTTCAAGTGATTATTCATTAAATGAGTTTCCATAGACACTGGTTCTCTAGTGTCATTCAAATGATCACTTTTATTTGTTTTCCCTCTTTTCTCAAAAGTGGGTGGTCCTTCGAGTTATTTCAATACAATAATTAAATAATTTAATTTCTGAGTTCAAGCCCCAGATACCCAACATTTTGGTCCTTCGAACCGGATGATTACTATCAATTAATCTATATCAGTTCTCAGACCAGAACAACATTTTGGTCTTATCGAACTGGATACATACCAATTACCATTAAACTGTATCCGTTCTCAGAAACCAAAACAACATTTTGGTCTCTTAGAACTGGATACAATCCAAGAAATTCTTACAACTAGTCCTGTACTAATGAGTAGTACATACATTATACATTTTTGTGCTGACCCTACCAAGGGTGGGATTCAACATTACAGTAACTCTGATTAGAGTGTCCCATATTAATTATTTGTGTATTCATTATTTTTGTGTGTGGTTTTGAGTGTTGCTGTATGATCACCATTACATCTAATGGTGATAAAGATGAGCTAGCCGGACGAAAGTTAATGGTGACATGCAGACACCACTCAAAATCTTTAGCTACATACTTGTTAGGTAGGGACATTTAACCTCAAAGTGAGGTAGAGTTTAATTTAGCCAGAATTCAGGCTATACTCAATATTAATTATCAACTAATGAACAAGTATCCCAGCTTCATTAGTAATATTCAATCAAGTCCTATGAAATTTGGACTTAAAGCTAACATGGCTACTCCTGAGCAATTAAGGAGAACCTATATTGGCCTCAAAGGCCATTTAACTAGACTAATTAATAAGTCTGATGACTTGTCCAAGGCAACTCCCATTGATTACTATCTACTAAAATCATCAGTGAGAGTAGCTAATCTTAAGTTTGATCAAGTTAAATCTGCAAGTCAGTCTTATCTTAACTCACTGAATGCTACTGAAACTGATCTAGAGGAATTAGATCAAATTGTAGCAAATATTTCCCAACACGAAGATGAGACTCAAGATAAATTTGATGTACTATCCAGTATAGTAAACCATCAATCCAATACAAATTCTACTATGTCTCAATCCAGTAATCAATTACCTGAGGTTCGTCTACCTACTTTAGACTTACCTACATTTGCAGGGCTGGATGAAGAAAATTGGGACACATTTTGGACTTCATTTGAAGTTCATATCCATAACAGGTCTTATCTTGACCCAATTTCTAAATTTTCATACCTGATTAGTCTTCTCAAAGGGGAAGCTAAAAAGGTTATAAATAACTTAGCTCTCACTGAGAGTAATTATGTGGAAGCTATAAAACTGCTGAAGTTGAATTATTGCAACCAGGAGTTAAGTATAGCTAACCTTTATTACCAATTGCTAGATCTGAATGCACCAAGTAACAGACCAGACTCACTTCAAAGCTTCAGGCTAGAAGCAGAGTCTCTAGTGAAGGCCTTAGGTACTAAAGTTGATGTACCAGCTTCAGAATGGTCAATCAAGTTACTTTTGCAGAGGAAATTGCCTCAAATATCTTAGCAGAAATATGCTCACATTATAAAACCGAGTTTCTCACTCTCGAGCAAATATTCGAGGGGCTGAGAATAACAGTTAACAGGTTGAAGACTCATGATAAGATTAAACCTGAGTCTAAATCACCTAACATTGACATCTCAGTCAAACCCAATTGACTTTGAATAAATCCAATAAATCTAAGCCTAAGACTACTCCATCCACTGGAAAGGGGAGTGGTAGTGTAGGTATTTATACTGTATCTCCCTGACACTGCAACTGATGTGTCTACTAAAAGGACAAATTCAGTCAGAGAGAGAAGGTGCCTGTTCTGCGATCAAGAACATCTCACCTACAAATGTACGGTTTATCCTAACTTTAATACCAGGATTAAACAACTCAAGAATTACACAGATGCACCAAGTGCATGGGTTCTCATGAACCCAGTAAATGTGTTGTGCAGCTACGGTTATGCAGTAGATGCCACAAAGGTGTACATCATTATGCCTTATGTAGAACAATTTCTACCCAATCTGTGACACCTGGGAAGAATTCTATGAATTCTACCACAGTACAATATTGCAAGGTACATCAGGAAATAAGTGTACTTGCTACTGAGTCAGGCAATAATACCACTCTGCCTACAGCTCAACTTAAACTAATAGACAAGAAATCTAGAGTTAACACTAGAGGTCTCTTTGATCAGGGATCACAGAAAACCTTCATCACGCAACAATTAGTGAGCAGTTAAAATTAAAACCTGCCAAAAGTGTGAGACTGAATTTTCTGGGTTCTTGACTAATAGTGGACCTCGTGAATACCAAGTAGTCAAGGTATTAGTGAGACTTGGATCTTCTACTAGTCCAATACAAGCGGTAGTAGTAGATAAACTTCCTTCAGACCTGCAGGTCACAGGACTAGCTCGCACTGCGAGATATCTTAAACGAAACCGCATGAGGCTAGCAGATCACAAAATAAATTCTGACTGCCTCACAGATGTTGGTATACTTATAGGCGCTGACCATTATTATAAATTTATAACTGGATGCACCAGACAACACGGAATGAATTTGTTGTCATCTGCTGGAGGCAAGTTGCTTACTGGACCGGTGCTTTTCCAACAAAAGGCAGCGTCAACCAACAAACAAGATAACAATGCAATAGTGGCGTGACTAGGCTTGGAACAGTCACCCCTACATTTCAGAGAAATATCTGAAGATAATGAGTCTGATCCACCTGTACATCGTTTGTGGGATTTAGACACTTTAGGTATTGTCCCTGAACAACCAAGTCCTGATGATATGTGGACTTACCAGCAATATCTGGATACAGTTGTCTATAAAGACAAACAATACTGGGTGAGATTGCCATGGAAGTTGAATCATCCACAACTTCCAGTTAATTATTTCATGGCAGCCTCTCAATTACAGTCACAATTAATACGGCTGAAAAAACAGCCAGATAAATTAAATATGTACCATCAATTAATTCAGCAACAACTCAACAGTAAATTTATTGAAGTTGTTGATAATGATGACCGAAAACAGGTCACTATTTACCCCATCACGCTGTGTTGAAAGATTCATTGACAACACCAATACGTATTGTTTTCAACTGTAGTGCCAAAGTGAAGGCAAGCAGCGTGTCTTTGAATGAATGTCTCCAAACGGGACCTAGCCTAACACAAAGGCTACATGATGTACTGTTACGATTCCGTACTGGTATTTTGCTTATACTGCTGATATCAGTAAAGCTTTCCTTAGAGTAGGCTTGCAAGAGGAGGATCGTAATTACACCAAATTTCTCTGGATTAAAGATCCCCAGGATCCTGACAGTGAGGTCATAACCTATCGGTTTGCCTCGTGCTTTTCGGAGCGACTTCCTCACCGTTTCTACTTCAAGCCACATTAGATACACATTTGAAGAAGTCAAATAGTCCTTATAAGGCAGAGATCAGTGACAACTTGTATGTCGATAATTTCCAGGGAACTACTAATGATAAATCCAAATTGGTAGAAATTTACCATGAGGCTAACCGTGAGTTATTAGGAGCCAATATGCCACTACAATCATGGGCCTCAAACAATAAATCATTAAACCAGATAATCGAGAAAGAATTTCCGGGTTATCAGGTGCCTAATCAATTAAAAGTTCTGGGTGGAATGGAACACAGGTACTGACGAGATGAATGTCAAGTCAGTACAAACCAATAATTCATCCCTTACCATGAGAAAATTACTCTCATATGTCAGTCAACCATTTGACCCTTTAGGCTTACTTAGTCCTATATTAATAAGGGGCAAACTCCTAATGCAGGAATGCTGGCAGAAACATATGGGATGGGATGATCCGTTGCCAATTGAGTTGCAAGAGAAATGGCAAATACTCGCAGCGGATTTCAATCAATTTGTTTTGAAATTTCCTCGTAATGCTTCAGGACAAAACTTACCTACAAATTTGCACATTTTTTGCGATGCCTCTGGCAAAGCATATGGCGCTGCAGCCTACTTAGTCAATAGTGCACAATCAATTTTACTCACATCTAAAGCAAGAGTTGCTCCAATCAAGAAGAGATCTTTACCTCAAATGGAGTTAACTGCATTGCTAGTGGGAGTAAGATTGGCTCATTGCCTGACCAAGACACTAATATTCACTTTGGTGAGATCGTAGTGTGGTCAGACAATGAGGCAGTCTTACAATGGGTAAGAAATAACAATAAAACTCCCTACGTTAGTAATCGCGTTAGGGAAATTCATGAATTATCTGCTGGATATAAATTCAGACATGTCCCCACTAAGGACAATCCTGCAGATTACTTATCAAGAGTTTAACATTTAAACTTAAGTAAGTCTTCGATGTGGTTTAATGGACCTTCATGGCTTGTTAGTGGTCAGTGGCCCAAACAGAAACCACAAGTCATAGTGACCAGTATCACTACTCCCATGAAAGACCCAGAACCTCATCGAGTCTCGGCTATTAATCCTCACAATTATTCTAACTTGAGTAAGTTATTAAGAGTGACAGCACATGTGTTTGACTTTCTTGCTAAGATAGGAATCAAGCATAAGTTTCCCAATCCTATCATCTACTGGATCAAACGTGCACAACAAGAGACATATGGAAGTGAATATGAAAATCTTCCAGATAAATTAACCAAGTCTCTAGGTATCTGGTATGATACCAACACTCATAATATTAAGGTGTGGAGGACGTTTGCTTCATGCAAAAATTGATTTGGACACAAAGAATCCAATCCTTCTACCACGTCACCACATTATTACCAAACTTCTAGTTTTACATCACCATCAATATGGTACTTTGCATGGTGGAGTGTTAGACACTCTCACCGACCTCAGACAGAAATATTGGCTTCCTCAAGGTCGTCAAACTGTCAAATCAATTATTAAGTTCTGTATATCTGTCAACGCTACGATGCCGAGTGTGTCCTTACCCAGGACCTCCACCACTCCCTAAAGAGAGGGTAGTTCATCTTCGTCCGTTTGAGACCACTGGTGTCGATTACACAGGAGCCTTGCTTCTCACTGGCAATCCGGATAAGATACCAGTGAAAGCTTATATTTGCCTCTTCACATGTGCTACCACACGAGGCGTACATTTAGAAGTGACTTCTGACATGAGTGCTGAAGCCTTCATCCAAGCTTTTCGTAGATTTGCAGCTCGCAGATCCTGTCCCAAACTCATGATATCTGATAATGGCTCAAATTTTGTGGCAGGAGAAGCCTGCTTACGAGAGATATGGAATCATCCAGAAGTGCAGTCTGTCATGCAGAGACGACAATGCCACTGGAAATTTATTGCTCCCAGAGCCCCCTGGCAAGGTGGGGNAAAACATAAAGTAGTATCAAAATATTAGTAAATTCGAATATTTTATCATAAAATCACACTACATGAAAAACGTGGAAAAAAATCATTATATTTCAAAATTCGAGGATTTTTACTTCAAATCATAAAGCGACGTTCCATGATATTTTAATCTTTAAAAAGGCATTTGAAAATGTTGTTTTCAGTACAATTGATAAAATTTAAAGTGTTTTCATTAGAAATAACTAAAATGTTCTTGTATTTCCAGTTATATTACCGAAAGAAGATGTACACGTAAAACCGCTCTAATCCGGCTGAAACGTCGAAATATGCAATAATAACAGAAATTCTTTCCTGATCAATATCCTTCTCATTATTTTAACGAGGTACAAATAGTTGATTGAAAATCAAGTATTTAATGTTAATTTGCAGTCAATTACGTGTCTGCACCATATATATCATATTTTTAATGAATTAATGACAGTAAACCGAAAAAGCTTAAAAAACGAGGAAAAATGGGAAAATATTGCCTAAATTACATATCACGAGAAAACATGAAGTAGTATCAAAATATTAGTAAATTCGAGCTCTTTAGCCTAAATTCGCACTACATGAAAAAAACGTGAAAAACGTCACTATATTACGAAATTCGAGGAATTTTACTGCAAATCATTAAGCGAGGTTTCGTGATATTTTGATCATTAAAAAGGCATATGAAAATGTTGTTTCCAATACAAATGATAAAAATCAAAGTTGTTTTCATTTGAAATAACTAAATTGTTCCTAAATTTACATTTATATTACGGAAAGATGATGTACACTTAAAACCGCTCTAATCCGGCTGAAACGTCGAAATATGCAATAAAAACTGAAATTATCTCCTTATCAATATCCTTCTCATTATTTTAACGAGGTACAAATAGTTGATTGAAAATCAAGTATTTAAGGTTAATTTGCAGTCAATATTTGACTGCATATTTGCAGTCTGCACCATATATATAATATTTTTAAATTAATGAATTAATGACAGTAAACCGAAAAAGCTTAAAAAACGTGGAAAAATAGCAAAATATTACCTAAATTACATATCACGAGAAAACATGAAGTAGTATCAAAATATTAGTAAATTCGAATACTTCAGCCTAAATTCACACTTCATGAAAAGGATGAAAATTCACTATTTTACCAAATTCGAGGACTTTACTGCAGATCATAGAGCGAGGTTTCGTGATATTTCGATCATTAAAAGGCATATGAAAATGCATTTTTAATTAATTAACCCGTTATAGCCATTGTAGGCGCACAATCTACAATCGAAAGCTGATAAGGCAGACACTTGAAGGATGCAGTGCCGGTGCGGAGACCGTGTGCTCAGCAAAAAGTTATTCATATTCACCATGAGTGGGTTAACGGACCGAGGCGCGACCAGTTTTGAACTAATAAAAGCGCTCTTCCCTTGCGGTCAGAGACGTGATGCCTGTATTAGCTCTAGAATTACCACAGTTATCCAAGTAAGTGGTTTAAACTAGGCGTTGCGGGCATGGAGACCCGCAACGAGACTGTCGGAAAGCCTTTGACACAGTACCCTATAAAAGGCTGATGCATAAACTGGAGAAACAGGCAGGAATAACTAGTAGGGCACTTCAGTGGATAAGGGAGTACCTAAGCAATAGGAAGCAGAGAGTTACAGTGAGGGATGATCCCTTAGATTGGCGTGAAGTCACCAGTGAAGTCCCACAGGGCTCTGTACTCGGACCTATCCTGTTTCTGATATCCGTAAATAATCTCCCAGAGGGTATAGATTCATTCCTCTCAATGTTTGCTGATGACCCCGAAATTATGAGAAGGATTATGACAGAGAAGGACTGCTTAAGGCTTCAAGAAGATCTGGACAAGCTGCAGGAATGGTCGAAGAAATGGTTGTTAGAGTTTAACCCAAGCAAATGTAATGTAATGAAGATAGGTGTAGGGAGCAGGAGACCAGGTACAAGGTATCATTTGGGAGATGAAATATTTCAAGAGTCAGAGAGAGAGAAAGACCTGGGGGTTGATATCACGCCAGACCTGTCCCCTGAAGCTCATATCAAAAGGATAACACAAGCGGCATATGCCAGGTTGGATAACATAAGAACGGCCTTTAGAAACTTGTGTAAGGAATTTTTCAGAACATTATATACCACATATGTCAGACCAATCCTGGAGTATGCGGCTCCAGCATGGAGTCCATATCAAGTCAAGCATAAGACTAAACTGGAAAAGGTTCAAAGGTTTGCCACCAGACTAGTACCCGAACTGAGGGGTATGAGCTACGAGGAGAGACTACGGGAATTTAACATCACGTCAATGGGATACAGAAAAGTGAGACAGAGCATGATCACCACATACCAGATTCTCAGAGGAATTGATAGGGTAGATAAAGAAAGACTTTTTAACACATGGGGCACTCACACTAGGGGACACAGGTGGAAATTGAGTGTATAATGAGCCATAGAGACGTTAGAAAGAATTTTTCAGTGTTAGAGTAGTTAACAGGTGGAATGCATTAGGCAGTGATGTGGTGGAGGATGACTCCACACCCAGTTTCAAATGTAGATATGATAGAGCCCAGGAGGCTCAGAAATCTGTACACCAGTTGAGAGGCGGGACCAAAGAACCAAAGCCCAACCCCCACAATTTCAAATAGGTGAGTACACACACAAACAAACACACGCACATACACACACACACAACACACACACACACACACCCCACACACACACACCACACACACACACACACACACACACACACACCACACACACACACACACACACACACACCACACACACACACACTCACCCGTCCCTAGATCCCCATCACACACACACAAATGCACGTGACTGCATAGAATATCACACACACACACTCACACTTACGCACACGCGCGCACACCACACACACACACACACACACACACACCACACACACACACACACACACACACACACCACCACACACACACACACACACACACCACACACACACACACACACACACACACACCACAGGGGTAGGAAGCAGGAGACCAGATACAAGGTATCATTTGGAGATGACATACTTCAAGAGTCAGAGAGAGAGAAAGACCTGGGGGTTGATATCACGCCAGACCTGTCCCCTGAAGCTCATATCAAGAGGATAACATCAGCTGCATATGCCAGGTTGACTAACATAAGAACGGCCTTTAGAAACTTGTGTAAGGAATCTTTCAGAACATTATATACCACATATGTCAGACCAATCCTGGAGTATGCGGCTCCAGCATGGAGTCCCTATCTAGTCAAGCATAAGACTAAACTGGAAAAGGTTCAAAGGTTTGCCACCAGACTAGTACCCGAGCTGAGAGGTATGAGCTACGAGGAGCGACTGCAGGAATTAAACCTCACTTCGTTGGAAGACAGAAGAGTTAGGGGGGACATGATCACCACATTCAAGATTCTCAGGGGAATCGACAGTGTTGATAAAGACAGGCTGTTTAACACAAGGGGCACACACACAAGGGGACACAGGTGGAAACTGAGTGCCCAAATGAGCCACAGAGATATTAGAAAGAACTTTTTAGTGTCAGAGTGGTTGACAAATGGAATGCATTAGGAAGTGATGTGGTGGAGGCTGACTCCATACACAGTTTCAAGTGTAGATATGATAGAGCCCAATAGGCTCAGGAAACTGTACACCTGTTGATTGATGGTTGAGAGGCGGGACCAAAGAGCCAGAGCTCAACCCCTGCAAGCACAACTAGGTGAGTAGAACTAGGTGAGTACACACACACACACACACACACACACACACACACACACACACACACACACACACACACACACACACACACACACACACACACACATACACACACACGTTCGCCTGACTGGAGAGAGTCACATGTGGTGTCCGGTCCGCGAATAACATCAATTATCTCGAGACATTGAAGTGTGACGGAGACAAGAAATAGTTTTTTGTCACAGGAGTGTATACAAACGCAGTGATCAAGTGTATAGTGAGCTCCTACAGCGGTAGAGCAATTAAGAAAGCAAAAATAAGGTCGAATGGCAAGATCAGTGTGTACCGATGGGTCAGCCTAGCCAGGACCTACGATTTGCTTGCTGAGTGATGTGTTGTGAAGTGGATTGTAGCGTAATAGTGATTGATCCCCCGATGTGTGTGCACCGTTTAGGATCGTATACTAAGTTGCACATAGTGGCTGACGACCAGTGAGGAAGATAGGAACGAATACTAAACCAGGAGCACGTGGAGACAACCAGTAGCACGTAGAGACAACATTGATACCAGGGAGAGGAAAGGGCGACCAACCCCGTCATAAGGACATCTCTTCAAACTCACCTAGGCGTGCTTGCTTGGGGTGAGTTGATGGTAGGTACCCCTCTCTAGGTCATCAATAAGGTGTACAGAGTGACTTAAAATAATTAATTTAAAGTAGGTCTCAATATCTCAAACATGCAACTCCTTGTGGCTCACTCTGGGTACAGAGTTTGACACTCACATGCTACCCTGGTGACTGCTCACCCATCCCACCCACCTTCCCACGCCTTACACTGTCCCAAGACACCTCCCTACCCCTCCCCATATATCAAACACCCCCGCACTCAACACACACACACACACACACACTGCATATTCAATTTATAACGTATTTAAGAATATTCTAAACAAAGCACAGGAACGTAGTATACCACACAAATTGAATAGATCGATTACTAATGACCCAAAGTGGATAACAAAGAATTTGAAGAATCTTATTGGTAAAAAGAGAGCTTGGTACAAGAGGATTAAAAATGGGGAGGTCACTTTAGAACAGGAATTCGTACAACTAGTTAGAAATGTTAAAAAAGAGATAAGGAAAGCAAAAAGAAACTATGAAGTTCGTATAGCAGGGCAAGCAAAGACAAATCCTAAAGGGTTTTTTCAGTTATATCGAACTAAGACTAGGGAAAGGATAGGTCCATTAAAAACTGAGACAGGTCAAATAACAGATAGTGATGAAGAGATGAGTAGTATTTTTAATAAATATTTTGTATCTGTATTTACTAAAGAGGAACTTAACAATATGCCTTCAGCCCAACAAGTCTATGTGGGTGGGGACGAGGACAGGTTGACGAGTTTAGCAGTTACCAGGGAGGATGTTCTTAAACAAATAGTAAAACTCGAACCAAACAAATCCCCAGGGCCGGATGAAGTGTTTGCCAGAGTGCTGAAAGAATGCAAAGAGGAGCTTTGTGACCCACTGTCAATCATATTTAATAAATCAATAGAGTCAGGCAGAGTGCCAGAGTTTTGGAAAGTTGCTAATGTGATACCAGTTTTTAAGAAAGGAGATAGATCACTTGCGTCTAACTATCGACCAATTAGCCTAACGTCTATTGTGGGAAAGTTACTCGAATCTATAATAGCAAATAAAATTCGTCTTCATCTTGAAAAACATAAATTAATAATTGAGTCGCAACATGGTTTTATAAATGGCCGTTCATGTTTAACTAATTTGTTATCTTTTTATTCTAGCATAGTTGAGGCAGTTGATAGTGGTAAGGATTGTGATGTTGTGTACCTTGACTTTAGCAAAGCTTTCGATACAGTGCCACATGAAAGACTGATTAAAAAGATAGAGGCTCATGGTATTGGGGGTGCTATATTAAGCTGGATTAGGGCATGGCTATATCAAAGGAAACAGAGAGTTAGTATAAATGGAGTCAAGTCAGAGTGGGAAAATGTTGTAAGTGGAGTGCCTCAAGGCTCTGTCTTGGGACCTCTGTTGTTTATAATATATATAAATGATTTAGATTCAGGTTTGAGTAGCAACATTTGCAAATTTGCCGATGATACGAAAATCGGTAGGGAAATTAATTCGGAGGAGGACTCACTATCACTTCAAGTTGATCTAGATAGGGTTTTGAAATGGTCAAAGGACTGGCAGATGCAGTTTAATGCTGATAAATGTAAAGTTCTGAGGCTAGGTAAAGATGATAGAGTTACAAGATACGAGCTAGATGGTGTTGAGATTGCGAAGTCGGATTGCGAAAGGGATCTGGGAGTTATAATTAGTAAGAATTTAAAACAAAAGGATCAATGCATAAATGTTCGTAATAAGGCAAATCGGACACTCGGATTTATTAATCGCAGCGTAAGTAACAAGACACCTGGTGTGGTTCTCAAGCTATATCTTGCTCTGGTTAGGCCCCATTTAGATTATGCAGTTCAGTTTTGGTCGCCATATTATAGAATGGATATAAATTCACTTGAACGTGTCCAGCGTAGGATGACTAAGTTAATTCCCCAAATTAGAAATCTTTCATATGAAGAAAGATTAACAAAGCTTAATTTGCATTCACTGGAAAGGCGAAGAGTTAGGGGTGACATGATAGAGGTTTACAAGTGGATGAATGGACATAACAAAGGGGATATTAATAGGGTATTGAAAGTATCAACACAGGACAGAACGCGAAACAATGGGTATAAATTGGATAAGTTTAGATTTAGGAAAGACTTGGGTAAATACTGGTTCAGTAACAGGGTTGTTGATTTGTGGAACCAATTGCCGTAACATTGTGGAGGTGGGGTCCCTCGATTGTTTAAGCATGGGTTGGACATGTATATGAGTGGGATTGGGTGGTTATAAATAGGAGCTGCCTCGTATGGGCATAGGCCTTCTGCAGTGCCTTTGTTCTTATGTTATTATGTTCTC
>WNGS01164874.1:89844-104108 GCA_020271785.1 Procambarus virginalis
ACGATGATGCACAAGAACGCACCTCTACTCTACCGTTCCGGTCAGGAGTGCGATACAACGAAATAGGATAATGACTAACAGTAAAATTTCACAGAATCGTTGCTAAAGACAAAACATTCGCGAACCTGTGAAAAATAAATTTCAAAAGAACTGGATCCGTACACGAGGGACATCGAAAGAGGACTAACCAGGACATAAACTGACCGTGTATCGCAGGAGTGCGAGAACTGGTCGATGGTGAACCAACATCGGTGGTTAGGGAAGCCTTTCGAAGACGCTACATAACCAAGACAAAACTTCATCGACTGAACTCAACGCTGGTGAAAAGACTTAACAACACACCACGTACTGCGTACTCAAGAGTGAAGAGGATTATCTAAAAATTTGCTGCAAGTTTGCAGAATTTGTGGATTAAATGAATAACGAAGGCTTACTGGATAAAAACTTATTTAGTGCTGAGGCGATTTCCACGAGTGTGGTGAAGCCAATATCAACTCAACTCCCGTGTCAAGAGCCAGATTCACGAAGCAGTTACATAAGCACTAACGAACCTGAATATCTTTTCTCAATCTTTGGCGGCTTTGTTTACAATTATCTAACAGTTAGTGAGCTCCGAAGCAACAGAAACTGTTTATAACAATAACAACAGTTGATTGGGAAGTTTTCATGCTTGTAAACTGTTTAATAAATGTAACCAAAGCCGCCAAAGATTGAGGAAAGATTACATGTTCACAAGTACTTGCGTAACTGCTTCGTGAATCTGGCCCCAGGTTAATTGAAAAACCATTTAAATTCACAGAATTCTCAGAATTCATAGATACAGACGAACCACATGTTAAAGTTCTCAGTAAAGATATGACTATGATTTATAAATCTCTTTTTGTATCAAAACAGCAAACAAATATTAAGTCATGTACGTTTTTAATAGATTTGTTCGATTTCATAAAAATAGATAGCAAATTCTGGGACACCCTATTAAAGGTATATATATGTGTTGTTTTATATACAAATCTTTGGAGAAGAACGGCGATATCCTGGACACTGGTTCGAACGTACCGTTCAGCTAGAAAGATCTCCTCAAAGCTCGTCATTAATCGAAACTCAACCGGCGCCAGCTTTAGCTCGCTGGACGAGGATGCAGAGTAAGCTTAATTAGCAGCGAGCTGAATGTCTCTGGAGAATTATCTGAGCTCCGATTGCCTCAATACGTCGCTGGAGGTTGGTTCTAATTGGCTGTTCTGGTTCTAAGTTGGTTCTCAAGCAAACTCTCTGATTGGTTCACCTGCGTCACTGCGGTAGGTTCACCCTGTTGCTCTGATAGGCTTTGAACCGGGACATTCAAGTGAGTTTTGTTAACTATTTGCATCTTTGTTGATATCTCTGATTGCTTGAAGTCCTGCTTTTAAAGTCGTTCTTGAACTATTCTGCATGTGGTTCTATTACGGTTTAATAGAGTTGTTCTCCTGCAACTGTCTAACCTATTCTCCTGCAGAGTGACAAGCAAGCCAGCAAGCAAACAAGATGAAGTAATTCAGAGCAATCATACAAGCAAACTCCAAGAGCAGGCCCTTGAGTGCAAGTTTGATACAAGACTCTCATGACTTTGACCTTCAAAGCATGCAGGCCTTGAAGATCAAGTCACTCAGAGCAGTCAAGAAAGCAAAGCAAGCAAACTCCCAAGATTAAGGCCATCAGAGGAAACAAGCAAGCAAGCTCCCCCCCTCCAAAAACAAGATTATCATCAAATCGAGTCTAACGAGAACATATCATGTTCTCTAACAGACAGACGAGAACATATTTATATAGAACATCAAAACCCGATTCATATTTCTGGTAATCCTCTTCCAAAAATAAGATCTAAACAAGAACAAGAAAGTATAGTAAGCACCCCAAAATCGTGGACAAAAAAAGTGAAGACAACAAAAAAAAAAAAACCCTGCATAAAATGCTTTCAACAAGTCCCTTTACTGTAAATGTGGAGCTTAAATTGCTAGTACCCTCCTTTACGGCAGTGATTGGCAGAGAATAGAAGCGGGGAAGAGAGAGAGAAGAGAGAGAGAGAGAGAGGAAGAGAGAGAGAGAGGTGCATAAAGATGCAAAATAATGCGGTTTCCGGAGAATAGAAAAATAAGACGGACCCATTTTTAAGATTTTATCTTCAAGATCTTGTATTTCTCTTAGCTTTTCAACATCTCTCACTGTATTTCATCGCTTTAACCATCTTCACTACAGATTAAACAACAACTTTCCGCCGCCTAACCATCTACACCACACGCGACCAGCCTCATCATAGTAACCATCATCAGGACATATATCTACAGTCTCAATGCCATCTTCACTACCTAGGCACCACTCTTCAAAACTCTTCCCAACCTTCACCCCTTCCCTACCCTTCACCACCTCCCTACCCTCACCCCCTTCCCTACCCTTCCACCTTCCCTACCCTTCACCACCTTCCCTACCCTTCACCACCTCCCTACCCTTCACCACCTTCCCTCCCTTCACCACCTCCCTACCTTCACCACCTTCCCTACCCTCACCACCTTCCCCACCCATCATCACTTACCCTAACCTTCACCACCTTCCCTACCCTTCACCTTTAATTGAATTAGTACAGTGACAGAGGAGGGTGAGGCCGTGAGTCGGCGATGAATAAAGCAGTGTGTAATGAGTCATAGGATGGGTGAGTGGATGTCGGTCTTGGATGAGTACAACAGTGGCACTAGACAGATCCTGGGTGAGTAGACATGATGAGTCTTGGATGGGCAAGAGCTCATCTCTCGCTCTGTTCTTGATGATTTTAGTAAACACACATACACACACACACACACAACCCACACACACACACACACACACACACCACACACACACACACACACACACACACACACCCACACACACACACACCGCAAGCACAAATAGGTGAGTACAAATAGGTGAGTACACACACACACACACACACACCTTTTGTGTATTTTTGTAATTAATATATATTTTTATTTAGGATAAGGATTTTTTTTATTTTTTATAATTTTTTTACATATGCCACTGTCATGACTGACACGTCATGCCACTGACACTGTCATGATGGCTGCCACTGTCCAGGCATCCGCTCAGTGGGATAGTTGTGACATGGGGAGGGTGAGGGTATTATCAGGAGAAAGCGCCAAGCCATTACGACTATATAGCACATGTAAGGGTTAGGATAAGGATTTGGGATGGGACGGGGAGAGGGAAGGAATGGTGCCCCAACCACTTAGACAGTCGGGGATTGAACGCCGACCTGCATGAACCGAGACCGTCGCACTACTGTCCAGCCCAAGTGGTTGGGTATGTGACGTGGGGGAACTATCGGTGAAAGTGTCCGAGAACTCACTTAAATCGGAGCAACTTGAGCCACTATCGATGGTACTCCCCGAGCTGTCAGTTGGATAGAAATAAACTTCTATGGTACTGAGGGTGACGTCTAACAGCTCTAGTACCGTTGGCCTGGTTCCTTCATCGCGACTCATCCGTCGTTTAGCGAGTGACCGAAGGCGGCGAGGCTTGCAGGTCATTACTTCAGAGATCTCCAGGATCATGTAAGACAAGCCGACGACATCTGCCTTAACGGTGAGAGGCAACCCAATGGACGTTTCGTAGGCGTCCCACGGACATTCTTTCATTATCATCTCCGCTTCCTCTTCCGAAACGCTTCCGAAAGGGGAGACTTGTCCAACGAAAGTGGCCATCCCGAAGTCTATAATGGACGCCTTTGGATCTTTTGGGTCGCTCCAATCGATCATAACATTATTGGACTTTAGGTCCACATGAACGACGTTCTTTTGGTGTATTTCGTCCAGTTTAATGATTAATTCCTTGGTAATCAACAGCCACGTCATGTCATCAATGCGTTCGTCTCCAATCGCATGTTTATAGAGGGCATCACTCAGTGTATCTGCCCCAAGATATGACATGAAAATCCCGCCAACCTCAGGATATGTGCCAAGGAAATATGGTGCTCCTCCAGCACCGTCTAGGACCTTCATCATCTCTGTCTCCCGTTCAATATCTTCTGTCCATGTTTCAGAAATATAAACAACTTTAAGAACGACAGGGGCATCGACGTCAGGCAGGTGCCAGAGTTGAGTGCTTCCGTAAGTCCCACTTCCCAGCCCCTCAACGTTCATTTTCTTTTCATTTTTGTGTGTATTGTATTCACTATTGTGTAGTGTATTTCATTTTGCGTGTGTGTATTCACCTAGTTGTATTCATCTAGTTGTGCTTGCGGGGATTGAACTCGGCTCTTTTTTCCCACCTCTCAACTGTCAATCAACTGTTAATAACTCATTTTTTTCATATCACACACACACACAAACACACCAGGAAACAGCCCGTAACAGCTGACTAACTCCCAGGTACCTATTTACTGCTAGGTAACAGGTGCATCCGGGTGAAAGAAACTGTGCCCATTGTTTCTCACCGGCGCCAGGAACCGAACCTTGGACCACAGGATCACCTAGCGTGTGGTCTTGTCAGCCAATGGTCCTTTCATACCGGTGTGCGTTTGAGCATGTGTGTGTACTCACCTAATTGTACTAACCTAATTGTGCTTGCGGGGGCTGAGCTTTGGCTCTTTGGACCCGCCTTTCAACTGTCAATCAACTGGTGTACAGATTCCTGAGCCTACTGGGCTCTATCATATCTACATTTGAAGCTGTGTATGGAGTCAGCCTCCACCACATCACTTCCTAGTGCATTCCATTTATTAACTACTCTGACACTGAAAAAAAATATTTCTAACGTCTCTGTGGCTCATCTGGGTGCTAAGTTTCCACCTGTGTCCCCTTGTTCGTGTCCCACCCGTGCAGAAGAGTTTGTCTTTGTCCACCCTATCAATTCCCCTGAGAATTTTGTAGGTTGTTATCATGTCTCCCCTTACTCTTCTGTTTTCCAGGGATGTGAGGTTCAGCTCCTTTAGCCTTTCCTCGTAGCTCATTCCTCTCAGTTCCGGGACGAGCCTTGTGGCATACCACTGAACCATCTCTAACTTTGTCTTGTGTTTAACTAGGTACAGACTCCAAGCTCGAGCTGCATACTCCAGGATTGGTCTTACATAAGTGGTATACAGGGTCCTGAACGATTCCTTACACAAGTTTATAAAGACAGTTCTTATGTTGGCCAGTCTAGCATATGCCCCTGATGATATTCTTTTGATGTGGGCCTCTGGGGACAGGTTCGGTGTGATATCAACCCCCAGATCTTTCTCTCTATTTGACTCTTGCAGGATTTCACCTCCCAGATGATACCTTGTGTTCTGCCTCCTGCTCCCTTCGCCTAATTTTATTACCTTACTCTTTCCTGAGTTGAACTTTACCAGCCATTTTCTAGACCATTCCTCCAGTTTGTCCAGGTCATCCTCCTGTAGTCTCTGTCTATCTTCATCCGTCTTGATTCTTCTCATAATTTTTGCATCATCAGCAAACATTGAGAGAAACGAGTCTATACCCTCCGGAAGATCAATTACATATATTAGAAACAGTATGGGTCCAAGTACTGAGCCCTGTGGGACTCCGCTGGTGACATCTCGCCACTCTGATGTCTCCCCCTCTCACCGTTACTCTCTGTTTTCTGTTGCTTAAGTACTCCCTTATCCACTGGAGCACCTTCCCTTTTACTCCTGCCTGTTGCTCCAGCTTTTTTAACAGCCTTTTATGGGGTACTGTGTCAAAGGCTTTCTGGCAGTCCAGGAAAATGCAGTCGGCCCACCCTTCTCTTTCCTGCCTAATTTTTGTTGCCTGGTCATAGAATTCTATTAAACCTGTGAGGCCCGATTTACCATCCCTGAACGCATGTTGGTGGTGCGTTACAAAGTTATTTCCCTCCAGATGCTCTACGAGCCTTTTCCTCACGATCTTCTCCATCACCTTGCAAGGTATACAAGTTAGGGAAACTGGCCTGTAGTTCAGTGCCTCTTGCCTGTCACCCTTCTTGTATATTGGGACGACGTTAGCTGTCTTCCAACATTCTAGTAAGTCTCCTGTTTCCAGTGACCTGCTTTACACCATAGAGAGTGGGTCACTTAGTGCTTCTGCACCTTCCTTTAGTATCCATGGTGAGATTCTGTAAGGCTCAACAGCCTTTGCCACATCCAGCTCCAGCAGACACCTTTTGACCTCATCACTGGTGAGGTCAAATTCCTCCAAGGTTGCTTGGTTTGCCTCCTCCTCACTTCGTGCAGGGGCTTCTCCTTGTTCTATTTTGAAGACCCCCTTGGAGTCTCTTGTTGAGTTCTTCACACACCTCCTTGTCATTCTCTGTGTATCTGTTCTCCCCTTTTCGCAGCTTCATCACTTGTTTCTTTACTGCTGCTTTCCTCCTGATGTGGCTGTGGAGCTTGTGTGTGTGTTTGCTTTTTTTGTGTGTGCATGTCTCGAGGACCGCTTAAGTGTCAGCCTTAATCCGGAATGAGCCACTTTGAGATTTTAAATATATATGATATGCTGAACAAGAATTTGATTAAATTTTACCTCACTCTGTACACCAGAATAATTGACAAGAGGCAGTACATACCAGTCAGAGCCGTTCTGGTCACACAACTAGGTGAGTATATAAAGATGTCCTTATGTCAAGGTGGATCCATCGTCATCCCCACGTGATACTTCACTGCCTACTGAGTATCTGTTGATTGGTGATGGCGGTTGTTCTCGCACACAAAGCTCTAGAGTCAGTCACTATTCTTAAGTCTGTTGTGTTTAAGTTTACTAATTTACTGTAGCACTGTTCACTATAGTCCAAGTGTACCCAGATACAATTATGTAAACATAGGCCTCGTAGCCCTACGTTCCCACTTGGCCTGGTGCTGGTGATTGTTCACTGTTTAACGCAAAGTTACAGTGATATCACTGTATTTTTTCTTTCCTATGTGTGGTTATACACTTTGTGATAACCGAAATCTGTGATCCATCACTGTATTCTTAAAATGCTCGAGTATATGGAGGATTATGGTGGAACGTGCAAACCCCACGACCCTCCCCACACACTGACGTGTGTGTGTGTGTGTGTGTGTGTGTGTGTGTGTGTGTGTGTGTGTGTGTGTGTGTGTGTGTGTGTGTGTGTGTGTGTGTGTGTGTGTGTGTGTGTGTGTGTGTGTGTGTGTGTGTGCGTGTGTTTGTTTGTGTGTGTACTCATCTATTTGTAATTGTGGGGTTTGAGCTTTGGTTCTTTGGTCCCGCCTCTCAAATGGTGCACAGATTTCTGAGCCTCCTGGGCTCTATCATATCTACATTTGAAACTGGGTATGGAGTCATCCTCCACCACATCACTGCCTAATGCATTCTACCTGTTAACTACTCTAACATTGAAAAATTCTTTCTAACGTCTCTATGGCTCATTATACACTCAATTTCCACCTGTGTCCCCTAGTGTGAGTGCCCCATGTGTTAAAAAGTCTTTCTTTATCTACCCTATCAATTCCTCTGAGAATCTGGTATGTGGTGATCATGCTCTGTCTAACTTTTCTGTATCCCATTGACGTGATGTTTAATTCCCGTAGTCTCTCCTCGTAGCTCATACCCCTCAGTTCGGGTACTAGTCTGGTGGCAAACCTTTGAACCTTTTCCAGTTTAGTCTTATGCTTGACTAGATATGGACTTCATGCTGGAGCCGCATACTCCAGGTTTGGTCTGACATATGTGGTATATAATGTTCTGAAAAATTCCTTACACAAGTTTCTAAAGGCCGTTATTATGTTTTCCAACCTGGCATATGCCGCTTGTGTTATCATTTTGATATGAGCTTCAGGGGACAGGTCTGGCGTGATATCAACCCCCAGGTCTTTCTCTCTCTCTGACTCTTGAAATATTTCATCTCCCAAATGATACCTTGTACCTGGTCTCCTGCTCCCTACACCTATCTTCATTACATTACATTTGCTTGGGTTAAACTCTAACAACCATTTGTTCGACCATTCCTGCAGCTTGTCCAGATCTTCTTGAAGCCTTAAGCAGTCCTTCTTTGTCATAATCCTTCTCATAATTTCGGGGTCATCAGCAAACATTGAGAGGAATGAATCTATACCCTCTGGGAGATCATTTACGGATATCAGAAACAGGATAGGTCCGAGTACAGAGCCCTGTGGGACTTCACTGGTGACTTCACGCCAATCTAAGGTCTCATCCCTCACTGTAACTCTCTGCTTCCTATTGCTTAGGTACTCCCTTATCCACTGAAGTGCCCTACCAGTTATTCCTGCCTGTTTCTCCAGTTTATGCATCAGCCTTTTATGGGGTACTGTGTCAAAGGCTTTCCGACAGTCTCGTTGCGGGTCTCCATGCCCGCAACGCCTAGTTTAAACCACTTACTTGGAAAACTGTGGTAATTCTAGAGCTAATACATGCATCACGTCTCTGACCGCAAGGGAAGAGCGCTTTTATTAGTTCAAAACTGGTCGGGCCTCGGTCCGTTAACCCACCCGTGGTGAATATGAATAACTTTTTGCTGAGCACACGGTCTCCGCACCGGCACTGCATCCTTCAAGTGTCTGCCTTATCAGCTTTCGATTGTAGATTATGCGCCTACAATGGCTATAACGGGTTAATTAATTAAAAAGGCATTTTCATATGCCTTTTAATGATCGAAATATCACGAAACCTCGCTCTATGATCTGCAGTAAAGTCCTCGAATTTGGTAAAATAGTGAATTTTCATGCTTTTCATGTAGTGTGAATGTAGGCTAAAGTATTCGAATTTACTAATATTTTGATACTATTTCATGTTTTCTCGTGATATGTAATTTAGGTAATATTTTGCTATTTTTCCACGTTTTTTAAGCTTTTTCGGTTTACTGTCATTAATTCATTAATTTAAAAATATTATATATATGGTGCAGACACGTAATTGACTGCAAATTAACATTAAATACTTGATTTTCAATCAACTATTTGTACCTCGTTAAAATAATGAGAAGGATATTGATCAGGAAAGAATTTCTGTTATTATTGAATATTTCGACGTTTCAGCCGGATTAGAGCGGTTTTACGTGTACATCATCTTTCCTTTATATAAATGTAAATTTAGGAACATTTTAGTTATTTCTAATGAAAACAACTTTGATTTCTATCATTTATATTGGAAACAACATTTTCATATGCCTTTTTATTGATCAAAATATCACGAAACCTCGCTTTGTGATTTGCAGTAAAAGTCTTCGAATTTGGTAATATAGTGTCTTTTTTCACGTTTTTCATGTAGTGTGAATTTAGGGTAAAGTATTAGAATTAATAATATTTTGATACTACTTCATGTTTTCTCGCTGTAAATGACTTGGCCTTCAAATCTCAGAATTTCCCATAATACTGCGCTTGTAAGCAAGTTTTCTTGCATTTTGTTTTGTACTAAAATTCATCGAATTTAGCAATATTTGGACGTTTATCATCGTATTTTCTTTATGAGAATTTAAACCAAATATTAACTATTTAGTCAATATTTTTCCATTTTTCCAAATTTTTAAGCATTTTTCGGTTTATTGTTCTATATTTTATTCATTAAATATAGAATAAATATGATGCAAACACGTAATTGATTGCAAATTAACTTTAAATACTTGACTTTCAATCAACTATTTGTACCTCGTTAAAATAGTGATTAAGATATTGATTAGGAAAGAAATTCTGTTTTTATTGCATATGTCGACGTTTCAGCTGGATTAAAGCGGTTTTACGTGAACATCTTCTTTTGGTAATGTAAATGGAAATAAAGGAAAATTTTAGTTATTTATAATGAAAACACTTTTAATTTTATCATTTGTATTGAAACAACATTTTCAAATGCCTTTTTTTTGATTAAAATATCATGAAACGTCGCTCTATGATTTACAGTAAAAATCCTCGATTTTTGAAATATAATGACTTTTTTTCCACGCTTTTCATGTAGTGTGATTTTATGTTAAAATATTCGAATTTACAAATATTTTGATACTACTTTATGTTTTCTCGCAATATGTGATTTGGCATACAGTTTTCAGAATTTCGCATAATGTTGCGTTTTTAATCAAGTTTTCTTGCATTTTGTTTTGTACTAAAAATCATCGAATTTAGCAATATTTTGACGTTTTCATCCTATTTTCCCTTATGAGTTTTAAAACAAATATTAACGATTTAGTCAATATTTTTCCATTTTTCCAAATCTTTAAGCATTTTTCGGTTTATTCTCATTAATTCATTAAAATTTTTAAATTTAAAATATATTTTATGCAAACATGTAATTGATTGCAAATTAACTTTAAATACTTGATTTTCAATCAACAATTTGTACCTCGTTAAAATAATGAGAAGGATATTGAGTAGGAGAGAATTTAAGTTTTTATTGCATATTTCGACCTTTCAGCCGGATTAGAGCGGTTTTACGTGTACTTCTTCTTTCGTTAATATAACTGGAAATACAGGAACATTTTAGTTATTTCTAATGAAAACACATTGATTTTTATCATTTGTTTTGAAAACAACATTTTCACATGCCTTTTAATGATAAAAAAAAACACGAAACCTCTCTCTATGATTTGCAGTAACAATCCTCGAATTTTAAAATATAATGAATTTTCACTTTTTCATGTAGTGTGATTTTTGGATAAACTATTCGAATTTACAAATATTTTGATACTTCATTATATTTTCTCGCGATATGTGATTTGTCATACAAATCTTTAAATTTCCCATAATATTGCCTTTTTAAGCAAGATTTCTTGCAATTTGTTTTGTACTAAAAATCATCGAATTTAGCAATATTTTAACATTTATCATCCTTTTTTCCTTTATGAGATTTAAATCAAATATGAACGAGTTAGGCATTATTTTGCCAGTTGTCCACGTTTTTAAGCTTTTTCTGTTTATTGTCATTAATTCATTAAAAATATGATATATGTGATGCAGACACGTAATTGATTGCAAATTAACCTTAAATACTTGATTTTCAATCAACTATTTGTAACTCGTTAAAATAATGAGAAGGATATTGAGTAGGAGAGAATTCCAGATTTTATTGCATATTTAGAAGTTTCAGCCGGATTTGAGCGGTTTTACGTGTAGACCTTCTTTCGGTAATATAAATGGAAATACAAGAACATTTTAGTTATTTCTAATGAAAACAACTTTGATTATTATCATTTGTATTGGAAACAACATTTTCATATGCATATTTAATGATAAATATATCAGGAAACCTCCCTTTATGATTTGCAGTAAAAATCCTCGAATTTGGTAATATGGTGACTTTTTTTTTAACGTTTTTCATGTAGTGTGATTTTAGGCTAAAATATTCGAATTTACTAATATTTTGATACTACTTCATGTTTTCTCGCGATATGCAATTTAGGCAATATTTTGCCATTTTTCCGCGTTTTTTAACTTTCTCGGTTTACTGTCATTAATTCATTAAAAACATTATATATATGGTGAAGACACGTAATTAACTGCAAATTAACCTTAAATGCTTGATTTTCAATCAACTATTTGTACCTCGTTAAAATAATGATTAGGAGAGAATTTCAATTTTTATGCATATTTCGACGATTCAGCCGGATTAGAGCGGTTTTACCTGTACATCGTCTTTCGGTAAAATAAATTTAAATTTAGGAACATATTAATTATTTTTAATGAAAACAACTTTGATTACAATCATTTGAATTGGAAACAACATTTTCATATGCCTTTTTAATAATCAAAATATCACGAAACCTCGCTTTATGATATGCAGTAAAAGTCCTCGAATTTGGTAATATATTAACTTTTTTCACGTTTTTCATGTAGTGTGATTTTTGACTAAAATACTCGAATTTACTAATATTTTGATACTACTTCATGTTTTCTCGCTATATGTGACTTGGCCTACAAATCTCTGAATTTCGCATAATGTTGTGTTTTTGAGCAAGTTTTCTTCCATTTTGTTTTGTACTGAAAATCATCGAATTTAGCAATATTTTGACGTTTATCATTCTATTTTCCTTTATATGATTTAAACTAAATAATAACGATTTAGTCAATATTTTTCCATTTTTTCAAATTTTTAAGCATTTTTCGGTTTATTGTCATTATTTCCTTAAAATTTAAAATAAATATGATGCAAACACGTAATTGATTGCAAACTAACTTTATATAATTGATTTTCAATCAACTATTTGTACCTCGTACAAATAGTGCAATTTATGTTTTTTATTGCATAATTCCACGTTTCAGCCGTATTAGAGCGGTTTTACGTGCACTTCTTCTTTCGGTAATATAAATGGAAATTCAGGAATATTTTAATTATTTCTAATAAAAACTCTGATTTTTATCATTTGTATTGGAAACAACATTCTCATATTCCTTTTTAATGATCAAAATATTTTCGAAATCTAGCTCTATGATTTGAAGTAAAAATTCTCGAATTTAGTTATGTATTGACTTTTTTCACGTTTTTCAGGTAGAGAGATTTTAGGTAAAAATATTCGAATTTTTTATACTACTTCATGTTTTCTCGCAATATGTGATTTAGCCTACAAATCTCAGAATTTCGCATAATATTGCGTTTTTAAGCAAGATTTCTTGCATTTCATTTTGAAATAAAAATCACTGAATTTAGCAATATTTTGACGTTTTTCATCCATTTTTCCTTATGAGATTTAAACCAAATATCAGCGATTTAGACAAAATTTTACAGTTTTTCTACGTGTTTAAGCATTTTAGGTTTATTGTCATTAATTCATTAAAAATACGATAAATATGATGCAAACACTTAATTGATTGCAAATTAACCTTAAATACTTTATTTTCAATCAACTATTTGTACCTTGTTAAAATAGTGAGTAAAATATTGATTAGGAGGGAATTTCTGTTTTTATTGCATATTTCGACGTTTCAGTCGGATTAGAACCGTTTTACGTGTACATCTTCTTTCGGTAATTGAAATGGAATTTCAGGAACATTTTAGTTATTTGCAATGAAAACACATTGATTTTTATCAAATGTATTGGAAACAACATTTTCATATGACTTTTTAAAGATCAAAATAAAAAGAAATCTTGCTCAACGATTTGAAGTAAAAATCCTCGAATATAGTTATATAGTGAATTTTCACGTTTTTGAGGTAGTGTGATTTAAAGTAAAAATAGTCGAATTTAATAATATTTTGATACTACTTCATATTTTCTCGCGATATGTGATTTAGCCTACAAATCTCAGAATTTCGCATTATATTGCGTTTTTAAGTAAGTTTTCTTGCATTTTGTTTTGCACTAAAAATAGTCGAATTTAGCAATATTTTGACGTTTATTATGCTTTTTTCCTTTATGAGATTTAAACGAAATTTCAACGATTTAGGCATCATTTTGCCTTTTTTTCACGTTTTTGGCATTTCGGTTTATTGTCATTAATTCATTAAAAATACGATGACTATGATGTAAACATGTACTTGATTTCAAATTGCTCTTAAATACTTGATTTTCATTCAACAATTTGAACCTCGTTAAAACAGTGAGTAAGATATTGATTAGGAGAGAATTTTTGTTGGAACGTGAACGTGAAAATTCATTATATTTTAAAATTCGAGGATTTTTACTGCAAATCATAGAGCGATGTTTCGTGTTTTTTAGATCATTAAAAAGGCATACGAAAATGTTGTTTTCAATACAAATGATAAAAATTAATGTGTTTTCATTGGAAATAACTAAAATGTTCCTGAATTTCCATTTATATTACCGAAAGAAGAAGTGCACGTAAAACCGCTCTAATACGGCTGAAACGTGGAAATATGCAATAAAAAACATAAATTGCACTATTTTAACGAGGTACCAATAGTTGATTGAAAATCAATTATGTAAAGTTAATTTATAATCAATTACGTGTTTGCATCATATTTATTTTGAATTTTAATGAATTAATATTTAATGACAATAAATTGAAAAACGCTTAAAAATTTTGAAAATTGAAAAATGTTGACTAAATCGTTAATATTGGTTTAAATCTCATAAAGGAAAATAGGATGAATAAACGTCAAATATTGCTAAATTAGATGATTTTTATTACAAACAAATGCAAGAAAGCTTGCTTAAAAACGCAATATTATGCGAGATTCTGAAAACTGTATGCCAAATCACATATTGCGAGAAAACATAAAGTCGTATCAAAATATTAGTAAATTCGAATATTTTATCATAAAATCACACTTCATGAAAAACGTGGAAAAAAGTCATTATATTTCAAAATTCGAGGATTTTTACTGCAAATCACAGAACGACGTTTCATGATATTTTAA
>WNGS01164877.1:62578-74852 GCA_020271785.1 Procambarus virginalis
GGCCCCTTCGGTCCAGGATTGTTTTTTCCAAGGCTCTTTCTTGTTGGCTTGGCCTCTGGGGGTCGGGTCGGGGAGCTTCATGCTCTCCTCCGGCGCAGGGGCTTCTGCTCTTTTGGTCGTGGTGGTAGTTTTGTTCGCTTGCAGCCGTCTCCTTCTTTTCTGGCAAAGAATGAGACTGCTGCGTTCCGGAGGGGTCCGTGGGTAGTTGATGCTTGGTTGGTCAGGCCGGGGGTGCATCATGTTTTGTGTCCGGTTGCGGCGCTTCGCTGTTATTTGCGCGCCACGGCTTCTGTGTCAGGGACGCGCAGGGTTATTAAGTCCAGCCAGCCTGCGGTCTATCCCCGTGCCCATGACGTTCGGACGTTTGCGGCGCTTGCTGCCGTCTTTGGGAATATGTCTTGGTCTGATATTCGGGCGCGGGGTTTTTGGCGGTCGAACAGGGTCCTGGCTGCTCGTTACCTTGTCAATGTTCCTGGGCCCCGGCGGGCCTGTGTTGCTTTGGGTCGGCGGTTGCAGCCAGTTGTCTCGGCTTCGAGTTGAGGAGTGAGCGACGACCGCCTCCCGGGTACGTCCCTCTTTTTTCCGTCTGTGGGTAGTTAGCTCCGGGGAGCCGACGGGGCTCCCCCAGAAAACCAGCGTTGAATGTAATGAAACGCCATTTTCTGGGTGAGTCCCGGAGGCTCCCCGGCATCCCTCCCTCCCTCCGGTCGGCGTTTTTTTTCGCGTTTTTGACATCCAGCCTCAAGAACTGAGGTGTGGGTAGCCGGCGCGGAGGGTCTGGGGCTTCCCCTTCCCCCTCCGGGGGGGGGAGCTGCGCAGACAGCGGCGCGGCAGCGTGTGACGTCACACTAGTTTGCTCGTTTTTCTTTGGGGAGTTCTATCCACTAGTTCGGCTTTTGGTAGCAATTTTAACCAGAATAGGGGTTTGTTTTGGGGCGCTTACCTTTCTGGGTGCCTGTCCCGGTCGATGGCAGACATAGAATGCTTCCAACCACACGGGGGCTTCTATAGGCCATTGCTCCCCTTGCCTCTCTGAGGGGGCCCGTTTCTGGCCGTGGTTCCCGGTAGGCCTAAGAACTCCATACACATGACTGATGCCAAAGTCTGACATTAGCATATCAGCCTGGGATAGCTCCGGGGAGCCTCCGGGACTCGCCAAGAAAATGGCGTTTCATTACATTCAACGCTGGTTTTTTTTTGTATAGTGTTCGGAATAAAATTCCCTACACAGACATATGCCTATCAAGTACAATTCTTGGGAATTCACAGCTGTAGAGACGGCCAAACACACACAACCGGAACCCGCTCTGGATACTCCAACTCACACCCGCAACACCCACAAAAAAAGTT
Organism: Procambarus virginalis; assembly: GCA_020271785.1. Taxonomy (NCBI): domain Eukaryota; kingdom Metazoa; phylum Arthropoda; class Malacostraca; order Decapoda; family Cambaridae; genus Procambarus; species Procambarus virginalis. Next base: position 63,929 of record WNGS01164877.1, read on the forward strand.
TCTGGTGTTTCGTGTATACTTACTTTAGTTTTCGTGCTACAGTTGTCATTTAGGTATCAAAATATTCCTAAGAAAATAGACTACAATACTACATAACCTAGGACAATTATGTGTACTTACCAAAGGAAAGACGATTGTAGAAAAATAAGTTGAGCATTTTCTCTCCACTCCACCTCCTCAGGTACCGATTCCTGAAGTTGCTCAACAGATGTTCGTAGGTGGAGTGAAGCTGGTGCTGGTGGTTACTTCTTGTCCACCCAATACACCCTTTTCCTGTGATAAGTGGTGTAACACGGTATGACACAAAGTGGAACATCGCATGTCTTGCATGCTATACTAGTTTCCTTCCTAATACCCGACTTTGAACACACTTGACACCTGCGACGTTTGGGGAGTTTTACAAGTTCATGCTTCAATTTGTAGTTCAGGCGAGTCTCTGATAAAACAACACGTCCCTGTTGTCTCTGTGTTGGTTGTACACTACAGTCTGAATCGTCGCTCTCACCATTGTCTTCAAACAACAGTGTAGCAGATGAAATATCTTCATCAGATTCATGGTCGGCTTCAGCACGAGGTGTAGACGTGAAGAGAGGGCGCCTCACACCCGACGGGCCAGGTGTTGACGGGTCAGCAGCAGGATACACAGGACCAGTGTCATCATTATGTCTGGAGCATGAACTAAATGAGGAGATGGTGTTGTTGTTGCAGGCCACTCTTCCTTGTCAAATTTCAATAAAGCCCAAATAGCAACCTCATGAAACTGGAGCAGAGTTAGTTTCTTTCGGTCATCTGTGTTGGCCTTGTACAATGCATAAGCGTTTTGCAAAGCCATTTGCAGGAAATAAAAGGTTATTTTCTTTGTCCACTTGTGACATTTCCTGGCGAAATGGTAATACTTTACCATTTGATCAAAGTGGTCAACACCCTTCATGAACTTATTGTAGTCAATAATTGCCTTTGGTTTGTTCACCACAACCTGCTGTAGTCCTGTTGTTCCATCTGGCCTACGAACTCGTTTGCGTTTTTGAACTCTATTTGTGTCTGCATTGTGGAGGTTGGTAATCATAGAGACAACTCGCTTGTCTTTCCACAGCAGAATGAAGGTGTTGTCCTTGCGGCGGTAGACTGTGGTATCCACATCAATCTTAGTCTTCGCTATATGTTGCAGGTCTTTTGGGGCGCCACGTACGAGTCTAATTGTTCCACACGTGTAGACCCCAATGGTGGAATATTGTCCTCAAGCCACACAACACTGGCCCCAGGCTGGCGAGTACGTACCGGACGTGTACGCTTGCGAGAAGGCTGGGGTGCCTCATCTTCCTCACTCGGTTCATCCTCACCTGATAATTCATAGCTTGAATCACTCCTATTATCAACAAATGGGGTTATTTTCAAACGACGAGTAGGAGGTCGTTCCTTAGCTGGATTTTAGGCATGCACGCACCACGTGTGCGCCTTGTGGTGAGAGGCAGTGGTGCTGGTGCCCCTTCCTCTGTTAGGCCTTCTGTGTCCTCCTGTCGATTCAGCCCCATGGGCTCCAGGCCCCCCAAATTCACATTCTTCTTCTAAATCCTCACCTTCTGGCTCACTTCCATCCAAATCCACTTGATCAAAGGCATCCAAGAGATTGGGAGTCTTGGTGGGAGTGAGCCTCAATCCAGAGAACCTCCTATAGATGTCGGTAATCTTGACTTTTCCAGATGAATCAGAGGCTCCTGTAGCCGAAACACCGCTTGGGCCTGGTGCTGGATCCATTATTGATGAATGTAGTTGGTTACAAACACACAGAAACGGGTAAGAATCCTTGAAACCGTGCAAGTTTGGCGCGCGAGGGGAGATAGATGTGATCGCTCCACGTGACAACAAAATGGGCCTGTCACGTGGCCCAGTAGGCCGACGTGACATTCGGCCTACCTGAGAGAACGGGAATTTCATGGCGCACAGTTTGAAATAAACCCCAAGTAAATCGGATTTAAGATGGATTTTTTACAATTATTTTAATACGGACCGTAAATGTACGACGCGACCGCACAACCGATAGAAATATTGCCGTCGTATATGTACGGGATGGGCGCGCGAAAGTGTTAATATCCTATTTCCACATATAATAAGTGATATGATGGCCTATCTAGCCTACTCTCATAAAGGGGTAATGGGAGGGAAAATGATTTACCTTAACAATCTTTGGCTCACGACGCCTGTCCCTCGATGGTGTGAGGGTCCTATGCTTCCTGAGTCGATCCTCGGTGATCCAGGAACGTTCCCACAGGTCCTCAGGTGTCGTGAAGCCTCGCGTCTTCGCCGTTCCAATCCCTGGGGTTCAGCTATCCCAATCCTGGTCCATCGATGGGCGCTGAGCTTATCACCATATTCACCCACACGTTCCTTCCACGAGGCGTTGCTCCTCGCCCTAGGAACGGTGTCGTCCCTCTAACAACCTCAGTGGATGTGACCCAGTCACAGCTATGCCTGCCCGCCACACCTCTTCCAGGCCCTCACATCCAGCGTCGCCGCCCAGCGTCGTCACCGAATCTTTCCCAAGTTTGGCACTTCTCTGCTCAATCAACTTGGTTCCTTTTGCTTCCCAGAAGCGCGGGGTCTCCTATATATCAGGTGGGCTGCGATGGCTAGCTCTAATCCACTGAGAAAGGCCTGTTTAACCTCCAATCCTTGAGAGCTGACAGAGGAGCGTCCTCTCCCCTTCGCTGTCAGGTCCAATCTGACCATGGCGCCGCCCGGGTACTCGGTGACGTCACGGCGGGCTCTGATTGGTCGCCTGTGACCCGAGTCACCCAATCCGCACACGGCTTGGCGTCCATTCTAAAAGGTCATATCTGCAGTAGGGGATACTCTTTCATTTATATCCGGGCGCCTCTTTCCCTTACCTACAGACTTATAATGTAAGTTTCTCCCTGCAGGGAGAGTCGATATGACTCTTATAGCAGGCAACGAAAGAGATAGGAGAGGGCACCGTAACATACCCCTCCCCTTAAAATAAGAGTCATATCGGTTAGTGAATCCGGGAGAGGGCATCTGCTACCACATTCTCCCTTCCTTTAATGTGCCTGATTTCTAGCCAGTACTCTTGTAATAGTAGGGCCCATCTTGTCAGCCTTTGGTTCGTGTTCTTCATCCTGTGCACGAACGTCAAGGGGTTATGATCGGTGAACACTTGCACCGGTCTAGTACCTCCACCCACATAGACGTCGAAATGTTTCAGTGCCAGGATCAGGGCTAGGGCTTCCTTTTCCACTGTACTATAAGCCCTCTGGTACTTTTCGAATTTCTTCGAGTAGAATGCTACTGGACGGTGAACTCCGTCCTTCTCTTGAGCTAACATGGCTCCAATCCCCACGTCGCTAGCGTCGACGTACAAGATAAAGTTCGACTCGAAGTCGGGCGAAATCAGCACTGGCGCTTCGGTTAATAACTGCTTGGTCTTCTCGAAGGACTCCTGGCATGCTTCCCCCCACCTCCATCTAACGTTCTTAGATAGCAATTCAGTCAGAGGGTGTGCCACTGTCGAGAAGTTCTTGCAAAATCCTCTGTAGTATCCGATCATCCCTAAATATCGTAACAATTCTTTTCTCGTCCTGGGATTCGGATATTCTCTGATTGCCTTCACTTTATGGTCTACCGGAGTCACCTTCCCTTGACCCACGATGAAACCTAAGTATTCTAATCGGGCCTTACCGAATTCGCTCTTGGCCAGATTTACCGTCAGGTTCGCTTCTTCCAACCGTTGGAATAACTCCGTCAGTCGACTCATGTGTTGTTTCCAGCTATCGGCGTACACCACAATATCGTCTATATACACGGCGCAACCGTCCATCCCTCTTAGCACTTCGTTCATCATCCTCTGAAAACAACTTCCGCTGTTCTTCATACCAAACGGAAGTACCTTATACTGGTACAATCCGTCTGGAGTAGCAAACGCTGAGATCTTTCTCGCACTCGGAGACAAAGGGATTTGATAGTATCCTTTCAGCAGATCGACCTTGGTAACAAACCTTGCGTTTCCCACTTGGTCGACGCAATCACTTATTCGGGGCATCGGGTGAGAATCCGACACGGTTATGGAATTCACTTTGCGATAGTCGGTGCAAAAACGATAGGATCCATCACTCTTCTTGACCAGCACACAGGGCGAGCTCCACTCACCATTGCTGGGCTCAGCGAGATCATTCGCTAGCAAATATTCCACCTCCTGTCGCATGATCTTCCTCTTTTCAGGACTCACCCGATAAGCGCTCTGCTTGATTGGCTTTCCTCCGCGCACGTCCACTTCGTGCACCACACTCTTGTGCCGTCGGGGCACATCCGTGAAGAGCGACTTGTTCCCTTCGTATCAGCGTCACTAGATCTCTCCTTTTCCCTTTATCCAGATGACGCAGCCTCTCTTCTAGATGTACCAAACTCTCTGTGTTTGACAGGCGTGTACCATCGGCACGGGCCCACTTTCTTTCCTCTGCTGGCAACACTTGGCTCATCTCCATACACAGAGCCAATTTCCCTTCCTGGGACGGTGTTGCTCCCTTCACTCCCGAACTCTCTTGCTCCTCTGGGAAGTATGGCTTCAAACGATTGATATGACATACCTGTGTCTTGTTAGGGCGATTCGGCTTACTGATCTCATAACTTACAGGACCCACACGGCGAACAACCGAGTATGGACCACCAAAGCGTGATTCCGTCACTCTACCTCTCCCAGGTAGCAACATCATCACTCTGGCTCCTGCCTCGAACTCCCTCGGGACAGCCTTCTTGTCGTACCAGATCGACATCTTCTCTTGAGCTGTCTTCAGGTGATCAGCAGCCAGCTCCTTCGCCGTTTTCAACCGTTCGTGGAATCTCCGCACATACTCTTCCACTGTCACTAATGTTTTCCCCGCCGTCAACTGCTCCTTCAGCATCGATAACGGGCTCCTTACCTCGTGTCCAAACACTAGCTGGAATGGAGAGAATCCCAGAGACTCAACAATAGCATCTCGGATCGCAAACAGGGCTGGACAGACAGCCTCATCCCATTCCGCTCCCTGTTCTGCACAATACACCCTTAAGATGGTCTTCAGAGTGGAATGGAACCTCTCAATCGCTCCCTGCGATTGAGGTCTATAAGGAGACGATCGTAGTTGGGCTATTCCCCAGCTTGCCATAGCTTGCCTAAACCACTTCGACTGGAAAACGCTTCCACAGTCGGACTGGATCTTCTTGGGCACACCTACCCAAGCAAAGAACCGCTGAAGGTGTCCCATGACGCATCTCGATGTCACCTTCCGCACTGGGATCGCCTCTGGAAATCTCGTCGAAGCACACATGATAGTCAATAAGTAATTATTCCCTTTTCTGGTCTTAGGTAGTGGTCCCACGACGTCGATTATTAGGCGTTCAAACGCCTGGCCGAACGCCGGAACTGGAACCAAAGGTGCTTTCGGGATGGCAGGGACGTTCTTTCCCGCTCTCTGGCACGGGAAACACGTCTTGCAAATTCTTCTTACATCCGCGTCCATGCCCGGCCAATAAAAATGTTCCCGAAGCCTGCTTAAAGTCTTGGTCACTCCCAAGTGACCCGCGGGATCCACTGAGTGTGCAAGCTTCAGTACCGCGTTTCTGTACCGCGCCGGCATCACCACCTGACGCCTCACTCTCAGCACATCATCACCCGCTTCTTCCCTAACCGGTCTCCACTGCCTCATTAACACTCCCTTCTCCACGAAGAAGTGAGTTGGTGACTCGGGTCCGGCGAGACCTCCTTCAGCCTCCCGTACCAACTCAGGAAACTCTTCCCTTTGCAGCTCACCTAGACGGGTGCGGTCAATGCCTAGAGGACTGGTGAGAGTAACTTGGACACTCCTATCCGACCCTTCCTCACCTGTCGCTTGTCCTCTGGCCTCCTCTCGGAACAAATGATCGAGCCCCAGGTCACCCGGCATGTTCTCTTCGGCGTGACTGGATCCGCTCACATCATCTTCCCTCACGTCTCGTCCCGACGTCACCGCGCATACCGGAAATGCCACTCTCGCAATTTCCGTTTCGCCACTGCTGGCGCCCGTCCTGCTGCTCTGTCGATAGGGTTCTATACACTCCTCACCTTTAATCAAATTCGGGAGAACACATCCCCCACAGGAGTCGTTCCCTAGGATCACCTGAGCTTCCATCCTGGGCAGTAGAGCACAGACCCCTACTACAAGAGTCTGACAACCATAGTCTGAATTAAGAGTCACCTTATGAAGGGGCATCCTCACTTGTCCCCCCAACGTCCTTATCAGGGCTTCCCCTGTACTGGAACGTCTGTAGTCCTCGGGGAAGAGGGATTCACTAACAAGGGTGAAATCGGATCCAGTGTCCCTCAGCATCCTTGCTGGCACAGGATCAGCTCCTCTTATCTTCACCGTCCCCTCACACACAAAGGGGTGAATCCTCTTCTCCCTTATCACTGGCATATCACCTGAATTATCGTTGGCTTCTTCGCTTCCTATCCTCGCGAAAGCCACATTCCCACTGTGCCTTGGGCGGCTGCACTCCATTGCAGTCCCCCACAGTTGTAACACCGACCACCTCTCCTGGGCGACCCTCTACTAGTCACCCTGGTAGCACCAACGGTAGATGTTCCCTGGGTCCTCCTAGGACTCCCCGTCGTCGGTTCCCGGGCAGCGGCAATCGCTCCCGAGCTAGGTCCACTGCTCACAGCTTGGGGCTTCCTTCCCGCGTCCCTTGAGCTCTTGAACCGGGCTACTTCATCGGGCACACTACTCTTGGGAGAGTCCCACCCGTCCTCGCTCCTCCTGAACTCCTAAAGTTCCCTCCCGACCTGGGGTAAGGCAAGTGTCTGGGCGGCCCCTCCCTCCTGAGATGTAGTGCCTCTTCCAGCATGTCGGCTCGGTCCGCTGCAGCCTTTAGGTCCTTAATACCTGCTTCTCTCACCCTTACTCGCAACTCTGGATGGAGCACTGACATAAACTTCTCCATCAGTCTGTCAGGTGCTGTCACAGTGAGAGGTTGTGTTGGCTGGAGCTCCGATTGTAGCGGCGTTATTGTAGCAGTGATGGAGGGATTACTGGAGGAATTGGTGAACTTGGTTGGGGCTCTGAGAGCAGAGGTGGATTCCTTACGAGAGGAGGTGCGACAGCTGAAGCGTCGGGGGGAGGCGGAGAAGACCAAGATAAACAAGACCTCGTCGTGGAGAGTCGTTGAGGACAGGGGTCTTAAGAAGACCTTGACAAGGCCGCCTACAGACGCCCTAAAGACGGCAAATTCATTTGCCGTGTTGGAGGACGAGTGCTGTGGTGAGCCAGCGGTTCACTCCAAAAAGAAATCAGCAAGGAGCGGCGAAGCGCGGGCCCCTCAGGGTGCTCAGAAAGTTAAGGAGGTACCGAGGCGAGTTTTGGTTGTGGGAGATTCCCAGGTGAGGTATTTAGACAGAACGTTTTGTGCCAGAGATAGGGGGAACAGATTAAGAGTTTGCTATCCGGGAGCTGGAATTGGTGATATTGTTGGAAACATGAAAGATATTATGACGGGAAATGGGAGCAAACCCATTATTTGTATTAGTGTAGGGGGTAATGATGTTGGGAGAGTTAGAAGTGAGGAACTAATACTGAAATTCAAGACAGCAATAGAATTAGTTAGGAGCAAGGGAGGAATCCCGATCATATGTGGCATTCTTCCAAGAAAGGGAGTGGGAAATGAATGGATGTCGAGGGCACTTGGTGTCAATTGCAGGCTGGAAAGATATTGCAAATCTAATGCAATATCTTATATAGACAACTGGGAACACTTCTATGGAAGAAATGAAATGTATGCTCGGGATGGGGTGCATCTATCGAGAGCTGGGGTTGTTGCTGTTGCAAACTCGTTGGAAGAAGTGGTTAGAGGTGTTTGTTTGGGTTTAAACTGTTAGTAGATAGAGGTATGGGAATTGATTTGGAGGAAGGATGTAATAAAAGTATGTGTTTGCGGGAGAAAGGAATTGGCAAAATGATCAGGGAAAGAGAAGGGCCTCAAAATAACAATTCACTTAGGGTATATTACACAAACAGTAGAAGTCTAAGAAATAAAATTAACGAATTAAATGCTCTTGTCTGCACAGAAAAAATAGATATTATTGCACTTACCGAAACGTGGATGAATGTTGATAATAGAGAACTATTAGCCGAATATCAAATAAATGGATTTAAACTATTTCACACAGATAGATATATTAGACGAGGTGGTGGAGTAGCCATATACGTTAGGGACAATTTGAAATGTAGTCTCAAAGAGGGAATCAAAACTGAGCCACACACAGAAACTATTTGGATAGAATTAAACGAAAAAGCAAATAATATTATAATAGGAGTTATATATAGGCCACCAAATTTAGACAGAATGGAAGCAAAGCATCTATGGGATGAAATATCTAGGGCATCTAGATCTAACAGTATTTATGTCATGGGTGACTTTAATTTGAGTGGAATAAACTGGTTGAACAAAACAGGGAATAGTGAAGCAGAAGATTTTCTAGAATTAATTGACGATTGCTTTCTTACGCAACACATTAAGGAACCAACACGGGAAAATAATATTTTAGATTTAGTGTTAACTAACAGGGAAACACAAATTAATGACATCGAAATAGGGAGTGAGCTAGGGAACAGTGATCACAAAGAAATCAGATTTGGCATAGAATGGAATAGACCTGTAGGAGAAAATTCTGTTAAAGTGCCAGATTTTCGAAAAGCTGATTTTAATAGCCTAAGAAATTTTTTGGGTCAAATTGATTGGAAAGTCTTGGGTATGGGGTGTGGGCCGGTCTTGGAGCGAGACATGAACCCAGCGATAGGTGATGTAAATGGGGATTTCGATGTAGATTCAATTTATAACGTATTTAAGAATATTCTAAACAAAGCACAGGAACGTAGTATACCACACAAATTGAATAGATCGATTACTAATGACCCAAAGTGGATAACAAAGAATTTGAAGAATCTTATAGGTAAAAAGAGAGCTTGGTACAAGAGGATTAAAAATGGGGAGGTCACTTTAGAACAGGAATTCGTACAACTAGTTAGAAATGTTAAAAAAGAGATAAGGAAAGCAAAAAGAAACTATGAAGTTCGTATAGCAGGGCAAGCAAAGACAAATCCTAAAGGGTTTTTTCAGTTATATCGAACTAAGACTAGGGAAAGGATAGGTCCATTAAAAACTGAGACAGGTCAAATAACAGATAGTGATGAAGAGATGAGTAGTATTTTTAATAAATATTTTGTATCTGTATTTACTAAAGAGGAACTTAACAATATGCCTTCAGCCCAACAAGTCTATGTGGGTGGGGACGAGGACAGGTTGACGAGTTTAGCAGTTACCAGGGAGGATGTTCTTAAACAAATAGTAAAACTCAAACCAAACAAATCCCCAGGGCCGGATGAAGTGTTTGCCAGAGTGCTGAAAGAATGCAAAGAGGAGCTTTGTGACCCACTGTCAATCATATTTAATAAATCAATAGAGTCAGGCAGAGTGCCAGAGTTTTGGAAAGTTGCTAATGTGATACCAGTTTTTAAGAAAGGAGATAGATCACTTGCGTCTAACTATCGACCAATTAGCCTAACGTCTATTGTGGGAAAGTTACTCGAATCTATAATAGCAAATAAAATTCGTCTTCATCTTGAAAAACATAAATTAATAATTGAGTCGCAACATGGTTTTATAAATGGCCGTTCATGTTTAACAAATTTGTTATCTTTTTATTCTAGCATAGTTGAGGCAGTTGATAGTGGTAAGGATTGTGATGTTGTGTACCTTGACTTTAGCAAAGCTTTCGATACAGTGCCACATGAAAGACTGATTAAAAAGATAGAGGCTCATGGTATTGGTGGTGCTATATTAAGCTGGATTAGGGCATGGCTATACCAAAGGAAACAGAGAGTTAGTATAAATGGAGTCAAGTCAGAGTGGGAAAATGTTGTAAGTGGAGTGCCTCAAGGCTCTGTCTTGGGACCTCTGTTGTTTATAATATATATAAATGATTTAGATTCAGGTTTGAGTAGCAACATTTGCAAATTTGCCGATGATACGAAAATCGGTAGGGAAATTAATTCGGAGGAGGACTCACTATCACTTCAAGTTGATCTAGATAGGGTTTTGAAATGGTCAAAGGACTGGCAGATGCAGTTTAATGCTGATAAATGTAAAGTTCTGAGGCTAGGTAATGATGATAGAGTTACAAGATACGAGCTAGATGGTGTTGAGATTGCGAAGTCGGATTGCGAAAGGGATCTGGGAGTTATAATTAGTAAGAATTTAAAACAAAAGGATCAATGCATAAATGTTCGTAATAAGGCAAATAGGACACTCGGATTTATTAATCGCAGCGTAAGTAACAAGACACCTGGTGTGGTTCTCAAGCTATATCTTGCTCTGGTTAGGCCCCATTTAGATTATGCAGTTCAGTTTTGGTCGCCATATTATAGAATGGATATAAATTCACTTGAACGTGTCCAGCGTAGGATGACTAAGTTAATTCCCCAAATTAGAAATCTTTCATATGAAGAAAGATTAACAAAGCTTAATTTGCATTCACTGGAAAGGCGAAGAGTTAGGGGTGACATGATAGAGGTTTACAAGTGGATGAATGGACATAACAAAGGGGATATTAATAGGGTATTGAAAGTATCAACACAGGACAGAACGCGAAACAATGGGTATAAATTGGATAAGTTTAGATTTAGGAAAGACTTGGGTAAATACTGGTTCAGTAACAGGGTTGTTGATTTGTGGAACCAATTGCCGCGTAACATTGTGGAGGTGGGGTCCCTCGATTGTTTCAAGCATGGGTTGGACATGTATATGAGTGGGATTGGGTGGTTATAAATAGGAGCTGCCTCGTATGGGCCAATAGGCCTTCTGCAGTTGCCTTTGTTCTTATGTTCTTATGTTCTTATAACTA
>WNGS01164877.1:80617-92377 GCA_020271785.1 Procambarus virginalis
TGAGATGCGGAAAGTTGAAAACCCCTGGAAAGACAGGACCAAAGCCCCCTAAGGGACATGGAACTGAACCCAGGAAGGGGCAGACACCAAATCCAACTCGTACAAAGAGGTGGGGGGGGGGGGTTAGGGAAGAAAACCCCTGGTTGATACCTGGTTGATGAGGTTCTGGGAGTTCTTCTACTCCCTAAGCCCAGCCTGAGGCTAGGCTTGACTTGTGAGAGTTTGGTCCACCAGGCTGTTGCTTGCAGTGGCCCGCAGGCCCTCATACCCACCGCAGCCAGTTGGTCCGGCACTCCTTGGAGGAAACTATTTAGTTTCCTCTTGAAGATGTCTACTGTTGTTCCAGCAATATTTCTTATGCTCGCTGGGAGTATGTTGAATAACCGCGGACCTCTGATGTTTATAGAGTTCTCTCTAATTGTGCCTATGGCACCCCTGCTCTTCACTGGTTCTATTCTGCATTTTCTTCCATATCGTTCACTCCAGTGTGTTATTTTACTGTGCAAATTTGGGACCTGGCCCTCCAGTATTATCCATGTGTATATTATTTGATATCTCTCCCGTCGTCTTTCTAGCGAGTACATTTGGAGAGCTTTGAGACAATCCCAATGATTTAGATGCTTTATCTCGTTTATGTATCCCATATATGTTCTCTGTAAACCCTCTATTTCAGCAATCTCTCCTGCTCTAAATAGGGAAGTGAGTACTGAGCAGTACTCAGACAGGACAGCACAAGATATTCGAAGAATACAACCATTGTGATGGGATCCCTGGATTTGAAAGTTCTCGTAATCCATCCTATCATTTTCCTGGCTGCCGCAATACTTGCTTGGTTATGCTCCCTAAAATTTAGGTCATCAGACATCACTATTCCCAAATCCTTTACATGTTGCTTTCCTACTATGGGCAAATTTGTTTGCATACTGTACCCTGTATTATGTTTAAGGTTCTCATTTTACCGTATCTGAGTACGTACCTGGAATTTATCGCTGTTAAACATCATGTTATTTTCTGCTGCCCAGTTGAAAACTTTATTAATATCTGCTTGTAGTTTTTCAATATCTTTAGCAGAGGTAATTTTCATGCTGATTTTTGTGTCATCTGCAAAGGATGACACAAAGCTGTGCCTTGCATTTGAGTTTATATCTGATATGAGAATAAGGAAAAGCAGTGGTGTAAGGACTGTACCTTGAGGTACTGAACTTTTAACTGCGCTTGAACCCGATTTATATGGTTGACTGTTACTCTTTGTGTTCTATTCGACAGAAAACTGAGTATCCAGTGTCCTACTTTACCAGTTATTCCCATTGACCTCATTTTGTGTGCTATCATTTCATGGTCACATTTATCGAATGCCTTTGCAAAATCCGTGTATACCACATCTGCATTATGTTTTTCTTTTAATGCCTCAGTGACTTTGTCATAATGGTCAAGTAGCTGTGAGAGGCATGATCTTCCTGCTCTAAATCCATGTTGGCCTGGATTGTGGAGGTTGTTGGTCTTCCATGAAACTAGTGACCTGACTCCTGATCACTCTCTCAAATGCTTTTATTATGTGGGATGTTAGTGCAACTGGTCTATAATTCTTTGCCAATACTTTGCTACCTCCCTTGTGTAGAGGGGCTATGTCTGCTGCTTTAAGCGCATCTGGTATCTCCCCGTGTCCAAGCTCTTCCTCCACACTATACTGAGTGCCTGTGCTACTGGCACTTTGCATTTCTTTATAAATATTGAATTCCATGAGTCTGAACCCGGGGCTGAGTGCATGGGCATATTGTCAATTTCTCTTTCAAAATCTGCCAAGCTCATGCTGATATCAGTTATATTTACAGGGGTTTTGGATATCACGCATAAAGAAGTTGTCTGGATCTTCCAACAGCCTGGTTGACCAGTTTAGCAACCAGAAGGTTTGGACAGAGAACGGGCCACAGGGACGTTGATTCCCAGAACCATCTGATGCTAAATACAAGGTCCAGTCCAGTCTCCCACTCCTTGCTCGTGCACCCCCCAAGGAACAGCCCCTACACTATAAGGCACAGAGCTCGAGACAAATCAGGAGCCACAGCATACGACTTCAGCCTAGCACATCAGCCTCAGAACTGGGTTTTGGGTAGCCGGCACGAGGGGTCTGGGATTCTCTCTTCCCCCTCCTGGGGAGGGGGGGGAGCTGCATAGACGATTGCACGGCGACCTGTTGTTGTCATGCTCATTTTTGTTTGGGAAGTTCTGTCTACTAGTTCGGCTATTAGTAGCAATTTCTTAACGAGAATAGGGGGTTTGTTTTGGGGCTCTTACCTTTCTGGGTGCCTGACCTGGTCAATGGCAGATATAGAATGCTTCCAACTACACGGGGGTTTCTATAGGCCATTGCTCCTCATGCCTCTCTGAGGGGGGCCAGGTTCTAGGTCGTGGTCCCCAGTAGGCCTCAGAACTCCATTCACATGACTGATGGCAAAGTCTAATGTAGCAATATCAGCCTGGATAAACTCCGGGAGCTGTAGGGGCTTTCCCCAGAAACCCAAAGTGGAAGCTGGGGATGCAGCAACCGACGCAAGGCTCCTGCGGGATGAACCCAGCGAGAGCAGCGGAATGGACTGCTCGGAAGGAACCAGAACAGGTGGGTTTCTGGTGGGTTTTCCCCATTGTTACTATGGTGGATCTAGTACTGCCCTCAGACTAATCTTGCTGCTATTGAGTGGGCAAGATTTCGGTACCGATCTCTTGTATTTGCCGCTTGCTAGAGCCTAGTGTGGTACCTGGGTTTGGAGGACTTCAGATGGGTAGCTCATGGAGATATGGAGAGGAAGCCCTCCCAGAAAGCTGCACTTTTTCTACATATATAATAAAATTCTATAGTATACTACCTGAGAAGTTGTATATCTCTCCCAGAGTAATGGCAGGACCACAGGGTGATTCAGAGAACCCAATCACATTCCGATCACGATCAAATGTTACACACAAACCCTCCAGCACTACAACACCTACAAGAAGATACTGTATTTAACAAATTTTTAATGAATTTTTATGTTATTTTAATATTATATGTTAATTAACATTTTAGTGAGAGCAAAACTGACACATTAGCCCATTCCCACTTCCATGGGTTATGGGGCATGATTCAGGAGAAAATAAGCACAAAAAAAAATACTAAAGATGTAGAAAATTAATACACTTTGATTCACTACAGGAAAGTCTAAAAAAACAGCGTTGAATGTAATGAAATGCCATTTTCTGGCTGAGCCCCGGAGGCTCCCTGGAGCTTATCAGGCTAATGTATGTTATGTTAGACCGGGACATTAGCTATGGAGTTCAGACCTACCAGGGACCAGCGCCAGAACCTGGCCCCTTCAGAGAGGTTTCAGGGAGCAATGGCCCTGGAAAACCCCATTATGGTTGGGGGTTTTCCTTATCTGCCATCGACCGGGTTAGTCACCCAGAAAGGTAGGCGTAACAAAACAAACCCCACATGGCAAAAAACTACAACAAAAAACCGAAGAGAGGTAGAAACTCCCTACAATCCCAAGGAAACAATCAAACAATCAATTTACTGCCGCGCTGGTCGTCCGCACAGCCCTCCCCTCCCTGGGAGGGGGAGGAGGGGGGCCCCGGACCTCACCACGCCGGCTGCTTTCAGTTCAGAAACTAGGCTTCAACCAACACGAAAAACCCCGCCGACCAGATGGGAGGGAGGATAGCCAGGGAGCCTCCGGGGCTCACCCAGAAAATGGGGTTCATTACATTCAACGCTGGTTTTCTGTGGGGAACCCTTACAGCTCCCTGGAGCTACATACCCAAAGAGAAGGAATTAGGGACTTACCCGGGAGGCGGCGGCCACAAACTCCTCAACGCGAAGTCAAAACAACTGGCTGCAACCTGCGACCCAAAGCAACACAAGAACGCCGAGGAGCAGAGACGTTCACCAAATAACGGGCGGCCAGGACCCTGTTCGACTTCCAAAATCCACTCGTCCGAATATTTGCCCAAGACATGTTACCAAACACGGCAGCCAAAGCTGCAAACTTCCGAACGTCATGGGCGCGAGGATAGACCGCAGGCTGACTAGACTTAATAACCCTGCGGACAACCTGGGAGACCCGAGCCCTGGAACAGGGAATGAGGGAAACTGGACCAACCCAAAGCGCATCCCCAGCCACCCTGGCTGAAGCGCGCAGGTAACGGCGAAGTGCTGCAACCGGACACAACACATGATGCACCCCCGGCCGAACCAACCAAGCATCAATGACCCATGGACCCCTCCGGAAAGCAGCCGTCTCATTCTTAGCCAGAAAAGATGGAGAAGGCTGCAAACGGACAAACCTACCCCCAGGACCAAAAGAGCAGAAACCCCTGCGCCGGAGGAGAGCATGAAGCTCCCCTACCCGGTCCCCAGAGGCCAATGCCAACAAAAACAATCCGGAACCGAAAGGGCCACCACAAACTGAGGAGAGGAAAGATAGGAGAGCACCCTGTCCAAGGACCAGGACGGCTTAGGAGACGCATGAGCAGGCCGGAGGTGAAACATAGCACGGGAAAGCATACGAAACGGGGCGGATGTGACATCCACCCCAAAAGCTAGCTTGAGCGGCTCCGCCAGCGCCGCACGATACGAGACGACAGTATTAGGCATCAAATGAGTCCTGAAAAAGCCAAGAAAGAAAGGACAAGGCAACCCAATCTGAAAGAAAAAACAACCTATGAAGAGCCAGAAAATGGCGAAAAGAACGCCAGGAAACTTCATACTGTTGCCGAGACGAAGCTCTCAGGTGGGACACCATCAACGAAGCCACCTGATCATCATATGACGCGGGTGATACACCCGCGTCAAAAAGACCAGACGCGAAGAGCAGAGGAGAAGGTCGAACCAGCCCCGAACTGGACCGGGCCAACCTGCTGAAAGAGGTGAAGCCGCGGAAAACGTCCCGGGTTCGGGCACCGAGCCATTAGCACCGGAAACCAAGGCTGGGCTGGCCACCAAGGAGCCACAAGCCTACTCTCCCTGGGAATGTCTCCAACCGAACCAGAAGCCGAAGCAATAGCTGGACCGGGGAAAAGAGGTACAGGTAACCTCACCTCGACCTGTCCTGCCGAAAGGCATCCACCGTGAACGCCTTGCAGTCGGGGACGGGCGTCACATAGATTGGGAGACGCCGAGACCCCGCCGACGCGAAGAGGTCCACATCTGGGAGACCGTACATCTGACAGATCCAACGAAATGAGTCGTCGTCGACCGTCCACTCTGTGGACGGGATGGAAGCGAGACAGACCGTCCGCCAAAATGTTGGACACTCCCCGGACATGAACCGCACGGAGAGCCAAATCCCGAGAATCCGGCAGACGAACCGCTCAAAGGGACCAACCCCCAAGAGCCAAGGACCGAAGAGAACCCCCGCGGTTCAAGCAATGAATCACTGGAGAACAGTCTGAATGGAGGCGAATGGTCGATCCCCGAATGACCCGAACCCTCCGAAGCGCGAACCAGACTGCCATGAACTCCCGAACCGTGCTGTGAGCCCGACGGAAGGACGGACCCCACCGTCTCTGGCCTGCTTGGTGAGCACTGGTCACAAAGCCCCAGCCGAGAGACGCTGTGTCCATGAACACATCGAGCGAGGGCTCGGGAAGGCGCCATGGCACCGAACTCCGAAAACCCCGAAGAGGAAGCCAGTGACGCAGCAACCGAAACAAGGCCCCCGGAGGACGAACCCAACGATCGCGAGAGAGGCAGAAGGGACGTCTCCAAAGGAACCAAAACAGATGCCGAAGCCAAACTCGACCAGGCGGGTAGACTAGCACGGCAAAGTTCAGACTCCTGCACAACCGCTTGAGTAACCGCTGAGTGACCCATGACCCCCTCAGAAACAGGCGAAGGCGGTCCCGCAGCCGCCGCAACGCCTGTGTGAGGGAATGAAGATTCCCTCAGCTAGTTTTCCTAGTTTTTTGATTAGGCTAGTCGCTCTAGGGACTCTAGAAACTGAAGCTTTCAAACTAACATACACTTGTGGGGTGTTGGATGACAGCTCATGTTAAGGACTGTCGGTTAAGATTAATCAGAAGTCTGTGATTGCTCTGTAGAGAGAGTTACAGAATTTTTCCTGTTTCTGTGAAAAAGGATGAGAGTTGAGAGTGAAGTGGTATGTGAGGATACTTGACTCTCAAACCGTTAGAGGTGGGGGACAGTGGGGTGAACGTTGCTACCCCCCCCCCACATGTAAGACAGGCAGCCATTGTCTTTAGGTCTCCCCTCCTTGTGACGTCATGGGACGCCTGAGGGTGAGGGGCGCCTGTGATTGGTTTAGGCATCTCTGCTCCTAGCTGAGTTTGCCGCGAACAGCTGTGATTGGGAGCGGCACGAGGGAACAGTGCCGGCTTAGTGCTGATTGGTCAACATAGAGGTAGGGGGGGAGAGATGGGCATTTTGAGTTTTCCCTAGCCGCCATAGAGTCAGTGTGAGCTGGGCGGCAAAGCTGGGAAGGTGTTAATCACCCGTTAATCACTGTGTGATCCTGACTACTCATCGTGCATGGCACTCCTGCCATCCTGGGTTGTGTCAAGGCCCAAATTTGCGTGAAATTGGGGCCGATGAATACGGAAGGACAGTAAAAAAAAAAGCTAAGAGACAGTTGACAATGTTCACCCATGAGGCAGCTGGCAGAGCCTCATGGTGTAACAGGTGGTTTGAATGTCCTGTCTAGTGTTGATGGACAATGGACAAATTGGTGGAATATGGGCAGTGTAATTGTGGTGATTTTACAGGCCCATGTTGAACTTTGTATGCCACCTTGTTGGGTTCACCATGTGGTGACGCAGCCGGCCATTGACACTCCAGTGTACGAGGGAGGCATGCTCTGGTTTCGTGGGAGTGTAGGTGATCTCCCATCCCCATTCTGTATGCCTGTGGGTGCTGGCCAGGCAGGCCTGAGGCATCCCATGTGCGGGCCACCCCGCGCCGCCCACCTTGGAAAGCCGCCCGGGGGGGGGGGCACCCTCCAGGCCACCCGTGCTCCAGGCCATCCTGGCCAAACCCTACCCCACCCCCTCGCCAGCTCATCCCGGGTGGGGCGCTGTGACGTCCCGCGCTACTCGTGGCCACACCTCTCAGGGCCACGCGGTGGCCACATGCCTTGGCCACGCTTGGCCACCTGCCCTGGACATCCTAGGGCCACACCTAGTCGACGCACGTGGAGCGAGCTAGGTATTCTGCAGGTAGTGACCGGGAAAATGAGTGAAATGAGTGGAAAGCGTGAGTACAGTACTAATTGTTACAGTGTCTCAGGACTAGTGGTAATTTCGGTAAAAGCTGTGTTCCATAGCCCTGCCAGGGAGGGATGCAGCTGAGAGACAGCTGTCTGTACTGATATCCAGGTGACTGGTTGGGAGTACCTGGAGATGGATGTTGTACACTGTACCACACAAGTAGTTATATATATATAGTTATATATTGTGTGTAGACTGACTCGAGTATGTAACCGGTCAGTGTAGAGATTTACCAAAAAAGTGATCCAGTCTGTTGATTCTATATAATCGTTCAGACTTGATTAATGCCATAGTACCGCATGTTAATTATATCATTGCAGAGGTAGGCAGGCCAGTGTTGCAGGGATGTCAGTGGATACCCTGAGGTCTGTGTAGTTATGATACTTTTATCTGGTGATATAATTTTCATTGATTATGTGAATGCCAATTCCATGTGTTTCATTTGCATGTACTATGTTGTGTGGTGAGTCAGTAAATGTGATTGCTGACTGATTGCCTAATGATGTCATTAGCATGTGGGGCATGCTGGCGGCATCATTATGTTGCAGGTTTGCGCAGTGTTGTTATCAGGTATACAATATTACTGCCCTAGGAGCTGTGTTGAGGGTTTAAGGGACCTCTATGATTATTCAGGGGAATTCACAGTCCTTTGCAATGGTTGCAAGTTGCAATGGGGAGGCAGTAATATTGGTATACTTTTGTTGTTGCCAAACCATGTGTCATTACTGTATGGGTACAGGAATTAACGAGTTGCAGTAGCCGCAACCGTATGTGGGCGGTGCATTTTGTTGTTATGCATGCCATTGTAAGTGTGACCTATGTAACACTGGGGTTACTTTGTTTCTTTAAATCTTGTAGGGGACTTAAGGATTCAGTGAGTTGAGTTAATTAAGGGTAATTAACTGGTTAAGGGGTGCACATTTATTGTTGAGTGAGTGAGAGCTGTTATAGGAGAACAGTGTTGAGCTTGTGGTGATGCGTTTCGGGTGCAATTAATTGTTTGTGTGGCAACTAATTGACCACTCTAGCTAATTATGTAATTAGCATTCTCATCATGAATTCACGTTGTGGGAGAGGATCTGTCAGAGTCTGTCAGTAATTGTGTTAAAGTAATTTGCTCGGGACTAATTACCTTTCGGAGGTATAGCAATTAGTGGCTCATGTTAATTAGTGGAGTAATTAACGTCTGGAGTCTTGAGGACTCAGATGACTCGGTAAAGCGAGGTCATGGAGCTAGCATAATTCGTTATATTAATCATATCCTGTCTGGTGACAGTGGATTAAGATGCACTCTTGTTAATTAGGGGAGTAATTAACTCTTCTCCCATGAATTCACAGTGTTTGATGAGACCTGCTTAGGCAGTGCGGAGTGAGACGTATTTATGTATGATTAATTATCGGTCCTGGTGACAGTTAATTAATTGCTCAGGGTTAATTAGGGTAATTAACACTCATTAAAGTAAATTTGACATAGACTGTTGAGAAGCTACCAAGTTAGGGTAGGCTTAGTTAACGTAACTCAATTGGGATGTAATTAGTGGTCCGTTTGACCATAATTAAGAATTACTCACTGAATACTTGCAAGGAGTCAAGTGTGATGTAATGTAAGAGTCTTGAGTTATTGTTAACAAGATGACTTGTGTTAAGAGAGACAAGTATTGATGATTAACGTAGAGTACCATCATGTTGTTGTCTAGTGAGAGACAATTGTTTGTGATTAATGTAGTATTTGTTGCTGACTGCTGTGATCAGTCAATTAACGTAATTAATCACATAATCAATGTTATAATTGATTAAGGCAATTTCTTTTGGTTATTGTCTGGTGACAAGAGTAGAGTAACTTAGGGATTAGTGGAGCTGTATCCCAGAATCCCACCTTGCCTGACTGTGTTTACTGTTTACAGTGCAACTTCTTGTAGGGAGTTGCAAAGAGTGTTTACCTTGGTTGTGATAGGGGGAGTCACTGTTGGACTACCCGCCTAGTTACGGGGAGTCACTCCTGTTATGGAAGGAGGACCATTAAGATTGTGATTAGAGTATCTGTCACCGTGAAGCCGTGACAATATTGATTGCAAGCTTGTGTCATCAGTGGATATCCTTCATTTGTTCAGTTAGTTTACTTGTCAGCCCGAAGTGTCAGCAGGATGGAGCCTGCTGTCACTTCTCGAGGGGCTGTTGAATAGCTGTGTTGCAAATGCCACTTGATAGACAATAACGTAACCACTCGCTGTGGTGTAACTTAGTTTGTGATATTTTTTTTTTTTTGCAATATTGCGTCGTCAGTGGGCACACCTGTGTTCAGATCAGTTCAGTATGCAGCCGCACAGCAAGGGTTGCTAGTTAGCTGTTTGTTATAGTGCCACTGGATGGACATTAACGTAAAGTAACTCGATAATGTAGTAGTTTAGTCTCTTGTTATTAATAAATTGTTTATTTTATAGAAAACGGTCTTTGATGTAAACCCTTCAACCATTCTTTTCCACCCATGTTCTGCTTTATACAATTGATGTTGATGTGATCTTTTGATATGACGGCTGTTCTTGGGAATTCGAATTCCAATTCATAGTGCCACATCAAATATAAATATTTGATTGTGAGAACCCGTCGGTTACCCTTTATTAGTTTTAACGTCCTGTTTAACTAGGAGGAACCAGCGGCCTATTGTGGACAGGTTTTCACCCCTAGTGGTGGAAGCCTGGCGGTTTGCTACCGCTTTTCCTTTTTCTATTGGACTCATGCTTAACTGCCGTGAGCAGCCTTTAAACTTGAAGTCCACCTCTTAAGGGAGGTAGGCATAGAAAAAAATCTCACACTCTGGAGGGAGAGACAAGGAAGCGGTCTGAGAATCCCAAACAAGACCCAGCCAGGTCCGAACCTGGGACGGAACCAGATGGGACTTCCTCCAGTTCACCAGGAACCCAAACCTGGCGAGCTGGGAAAGAACCATATTCCTGGCGAGCAGACAAGCTGACCGACTGGGAGCCCATACCAGCCAGTTGTCGAGGTAGACAAAAACCCGAATCCCTAGAAGATACAGACGGGTCACCACAACCCAGGTGAGCCGCGTGAAAACGTGAGGTGCCAGATTCAAGCCAAAAAGTAGGCATCGAAAACGGTAAGCGTGGCGCCTCGCCACGAAACCTAATTAGTCACTGAACCCCGGATGAATAGGAATGTGCCAATAGGCATACTTGAGGTCCAGGGACACCATCCAGGCACCCGGCTCCAACAGAAGCCGGACCTGAGACAGAGTAGTCATCCAAAAGGAGGGGCAAGGAATCCAGGGGTTCAGACGGGAACAGTCCAGAATGAACCTCAGATCTGCACAGTCCCGTTTCGGCACTGGAAACAGACGGGAAACCCACCTGAGGGACGTAGTCGTTTCGACCACGCCCAAGCGCACCCACTCCAAGACGACTTGACGAAGCGCAGGAGAAGAAACCTGCCCTGTTAGCCCCGAACCCCCTCAAAGGAGGATGAGTCGCCTAACGCCACCGCAGGCCAGATGACATGACCGAAAAGGCCCACAAATCGTGCGACCAAGCGTGGGCAAACAGAGTGAGCCTCCCCCCCCCATCGCTCCGTCAACGGGGCAAACCACGAAAGGGCCGACGCCCCTTACGAGAACCCAAACGTCGAACAGGGCGATCACTGCACCGACCAGATGACGCGACCCCCAAAGGGAACAAATGCTCAGAAACTGGCACCAATGGACCACCTCAACCAGCAGAACCCGGAACCCTGGCATGACCCCTCCGAAACTGCTGAGAACGACCGCTTCAGAGAATCAACAAGTCCGCCATAGGCCGACAACTAGACGTAGCCGTGTGCAGAAACTGAGAGACTGCAGTCTCTGCAAATAGTAACGGACAAAACGGAGACAAAAACCTAAGAGCCAAGGCCCAAGCGGATTCCAAAGAGAGGGCGAGCACCGCCTGACGGCACGTGAGGCGAGAAGCAAAAAACAGAGACACCGCTTCCTTCAGGATGGGCGCAAAGAGCTTCAACAGTGCAGTTGACGCCTTAGCTGCTGAAGTCAGTGCCCCAGACGAAGGCCCTTCACTCAATGCTCCTACATCCTCCTCAAGCCAAGCAGAAGACAGCTCGAGAAGGGAAAAGAAACGTAAGAACGCAACAAATGCCCACGGTGCAGGACTCCTCCACAACCAATGAAGCTGAAAGCTGAGGAAACTGCATGTGAAGCTGGAAAAGGCCAACATCCCGAAAGCACGGGAACGAACAAGCACGCATTAAGGTGCTCAAACTCACCCTCCAGGTAAACCTGCATAAAAGTAGAAGTTTCCCGCCAATCAAGCGTGCAGTCCGACAGAACCCATGCCAAACCCCAACAAAAATGAAGGGCAGTCTGCCAGCCAGGAAGACTCCAGACCTCCAAACGCACCCAAAAATGGGAAGAAGACCGAACTCCAACGAGGACGGATCCATTGCAGAGGCATAACCCGGGTCTCGCAGGAGGCATGCAGCAAGAGCTTCCCGAGCCACGTT
>WNGS01164877.1:92794-103055 GCA_020271785.1 Procambarus virginalis
GAGAAGGAACCAGATGGGAGTTCCATCAGTTCACCAGTAACTGAACCCAGCGAGCTGGGAAAGAACCAAATCCCTGGCAAGCAGACACACGGACTGGTTGGAGCCCAGACCAGCCAGTCGTCGACGTAAGCCAGCACCGAACACGTAAGGTTATCTTGAGGTTATCTTGATCTGATTTCGGGGCTTAGTGTTCCCGCGGCCCAGTCCTCGACCAGGCCTCCACCCGCAGGAAGCAGCCCGTAGCAGATGTCTAACTCCTCTAACTCCTATTTACTGCTAGGTAACAGGGGCATTAGGGTGAAAGAAACATTTTGCCTATTTGTCTCCGCCTCCACCAGGGATCGAACCCAGAACCTCAGGACTACGAATCCGAAGCGCTGTCCACCCAGCTCTTAAGTGCCCTAAGAGACAGACGGGCCACCACGATCCAGGTAAGGCATGTGAAAACGCGGGGTGCCAGGTTCAACCCAAATGGGAGACAACACAAGCAGTAACCAAGACGCCATACAACAAAACCTAGCCAGTCTTTGAACCCCGGATGAATCGGGATGTGGCAATACGCATCCCGAAGATCCAGGGACACCATCCAAGCACCCGGCTCCAACAGAAGCTAGACCTGAAACAGAGTAGTCATTCAAAAGGAGGGGTAAAGAACCCAGGGGTTCAGATGGGATAAGTCCAGAATGAACCACAGGTCCGCACAGTCCTGTTTCCGGACTGGGAACAGATGGGAAACCCATCTGAGAGACATCGTCGTTTCAACCATGCCCAAGTACACCAACTCCAAGATGACATGACAAAGAGCAGGAGAAGAGGCCTGCCCCACCAGCCCCGAACTCCCCGAAGGAGGAGAGGGCAACCAAACGCCACCGCAGGCTGGTTGAAATGACCTGAAAAGCCCACAAATCGTGAGACCAGGCGTGAGCGAACAGAGCGAGCCTCTTCCCCATCGTCCTGTCAATGAAATGATCTGCAATAAGGCCGATGCCCCTTACGAGAACCCGACCCATGCACAAGGCGAACACCGTTCTGACGAAGACGGGTCTGAAGGTGGCGTTGGCTTCGAAACTACCATTAAACAAATACACTGCACCCGGTAGTAGGATCTGCTCAAACAGCTTCAACAGGGCAGACAATGCACTCGCCGCTGAGCCCAAGGCACTAGACCCAGGAACAGCCCCAAGTTCCTCCACATCCTTCTCAAACCAATCCGCAGGCAGCTCCAGGAGGAAAAAGAACCGCAAGACCAAAGCCAGCAGGTCACAAGCGCGCAAATCTTTAGCAACCAGGGCAGCTGAAAGGGAGGGAACTTGCACGTGCAGCTGCACAAAGCTGACATCACCAGGAAGGGCAGGAGCGAACAAGCATACATTGAGGTGCTCAAACTCGCCCTCCAGGAAAACCTGGACCATCCACTCTTCAAGCCTCTCAAGCATGCAGGAATGGCAGAACCTATGCCAAGCCTCCAACAAAAACATAGGACAGTCCACTAGCCAGGATGACTCTGGAACCTCATAACAATCCAGTAGGGAAATGAAGACCCAAGCCTGAACGAAGACAAATCCACGATAGAGGCACAATCTGGGTTGTGCAGGAGTAAGCCGCAAGAGCGTCCCGGACCACATGAGGTGAGATGCGGAAAGTTGAAAACCCCTGGAAAGACAGGACCAAAGCCCCCTAAGGGACATGGAACTGAACCCAGGAAGGGGCAGACACCAAATCCAACTCGTACAAAGAGGTGGGGGGGGGGGGTTAGGGAAGAAACCCCTGGTTGATACCTGGTTGATGAGGTTCTGGGAGTTCTTCTACTCCCTAGCCCAGCCTGAGGCTAGGCTTGACTTGTGAGAGTTTGGTCCACCAGGCTGTTGCTTGCAGTGGCCCGCAGGCCCTCATACCCACCGCAGCCCGGTTGGTCCGGCACTCCTTGGAGGAAACTATTTAGTTTCCTCTTGAAGATGTCTACTGTTGTTCCAGCAATATTTCTTATGCTCGCTGGGAGTATGTTGAATAACCGCGGACCTCTGATGTTTATAGAGTTCTCTCTAATTGTGCCTATGGCACCCCTGCTCTTCACTGGTTCTATTCTGCATTTTCTTCCATATCGTTCACTCCAGTGTGTTATTTTACTGTGCAAATTTGGGACCTGGCCCTCCAGTATTATCCATGTGTATATTATTTGATATCTCTCCCGTCGTCTTTCTAGCGAGTACATTTGGAGAGCTTTGAGACAATCCCAATGATTTAGATGCTTTATCTCGTTTATGTATCCCATATATGTTCTCTGTAAACCCTCTATTTCAGCAATCTCTCCTGCTCTAAATAGGGAAGTGAGTACTGAGCAGTACTCAAGACAGGACAGCACAAGATATTCGAAGAATACAACCATTGTGATGGATCCCTGGATTTGAAAGTTCTCGTAATCCATCCTATCATTTTCCTGGCTGCCGCAATACTTGCTTGGTTATGCTCCCTAAAATTTAGGTCATCAGACATCACTATTCCAAATCCTTACATGTTGCTTTCCTACTATGGGCAAATTTGTTTGCATACTGTACCCTGTATTATGTTTAAGGTTCTCATTTTACCGTATCTGAGTACCTGGAATTTATCGCTGTTAAACATCATGTTATTTTCTGCTGCCCAGTTGAAAACTTTATTAATATCTGCTTGTAGTTTTTCAATATCTTTAGCAGAGGTAATTTTCATGCTGATTTTTGTGTCATCTGCAAAGGATGACACAAAGCTGTGCCTTGCATTTGAGTTTATATCTGATATGAGAATAAGGAAAAGCAGTGGTGTAAGGACTGTACCTTGAGGTACTGAACTTTTAACTGCGCTTGAACCCGATTTATATGGTTGACTGTTACTCTTTGTGTTCTATTCGACAGAAAACTGAGTATCCAGTGTCCTACTTTACCAGTTATTCCCATTGACCTCATTTTGTGTGCTATCATTTCATGGTCACATTTATCGAATGCCTTTGCAAAATCCGTGTATACCACATCTGCATTATGTTTTTCTTTTAATGCCTCAGTGACTTTGTCATAATGGTCAAGTAGCTGTGAGAGGCATGATCTTCCTGCTCTAAATCCATGTTGGCCTGGATTGTGGAGGTTGTTGGTCTTCATGAAACTAGTGACCTGACTCCTGATCACTCTCTCAAATGCTTTTATTATGTGGGATGTTAGTGCAACTGGTCTATAATTCTTTGCCAATACTTTGCTACCTCCCTTGTGTAGAGGGGCTATGTCTGCTGCTTTAAGCGCATCTGGTATCTCCCCGTGTCCAAGCTCTTCCTCCACACTATACTGAGTGCCTGTGCTACTGGCACTTTGCATTTCTTTATAAATATTGAATTCCATGAGTCTGAACCCGGGGCTGAGTGCATGGGCATATTGTCAATTTCTCTTTCAAAATCTGCCAAGCTCATGCTGATATCAGTTATATTTACAGGGGGTTTGGATATCACGCATAAAGAAGTTGTCTGGATCTTCCAACAGCCTGGTTGACCAGTTTAGCAACCAGAAGGTTTGGACAGAGAACGGGCCACAGGGACGTTGATTCCCAGAACCATCTGATGCTAAATACAAGGTCCAGTCCAGTCTCCCACTCCTTGCTCGTGCACCCCCCAAGGAACAGCCCCTACACTATAAGGCACAGAGCTCGAGACAAATCAGGAGCCACAGCATACGACTTCAGCCTAGCACATCAGCCTCAGAACTGGGGTTTGGGTAGCCGGCACGAGGGGTCTGGGATTCTCTCTTCCCCCTCCTGGGGAGGGGGGGGGAGCTGCATAGACGATTGCACGGCGACCTGTTGTTGTCATGCTCATTTTTGTTTGGGAAGTTCTGTCTACTAGTTCGGCTATTAGTAGCAATTTCTTAACGAGAATAGGGGGGTTTGTTTTGGGGCTCTTACCTTTCTGGGTGCCTGACCTGGTCAATGGCAGATATAGAATGCTTCCAACTACACGGGGGTTTCTATAGGCCATTGCTCCTCATGCCTCTCTGAGGGGGGACCAGGTTCTAGGTCGTGGTCCCCAGTAGGCCTCAGAACTCCATTCACATGACTGATGGCAAAGTCTAATGTAGCAATATCAGCCTGGATAAACTCCGGGGAGCTGTAGGGGCTTTCCCCAGAAAACCCAAAGTGGAAGCTGGGGATGCAGCAACCGACGCAAGGCTCCTGCGGGATGAACCCAGCGAGAGCAGCGGAATGGACTGCTCGGAAGGAACCAGAACAGGTGGGTTTCTGGTGGGTTTTCCCCATTGTTACTATGGTGGATCTAGTACTGCCCTCAGACTAATCTTGCTGCTATTGAGTGGGGCAAGATTTCGGTACCGATCTCTTGTATTTGCCGCTTGCTAGAGCCTAGTGTGGTACCTGGGTTTGGAGGACTTCAGATGGGTAGCTCATGGAGATATGGAGAGGAAGCCCTCCCAGAAAGCTGCACTTTTTCTACATATATAATAAAATTCTATAGTATACTACCTGAGAAGTTGTATATCTCTCCCAGAGTAATGGCAGGACCACAGGGTGATTCAGAGAACCCAATCACATTCCGATCACGATCAAATGTTACACACAAACCCTCCAGCACTACAACACCTACAAGAAGATACTGTATTTAAACAAATTTTTAATTAATTTTTATGTTATTTTAATATTATATGTTAATTAACATTTTAGTGAGAGCAAAACTGACACATTAGCCCATTCCCACTTCCATGGGTTATGGGGGCATGATTCAGGAGAAAATAAGCACAAAAAAAAATACTAAAGATGTAGAAAATTAATACACTTTGATTCACTACAGGCAAGTCTAAAAAAACAGCGTTGAATGTAATGAAATGCCATTTTCTGGCTGAGCCCCGGAGGCTCCCTGGAGCTTATCAGGCTAATGTATGTTATGTTAGACCGGGACATTAGCTATGGAGTTCAGACCTACCAGGGACCAGCGCCAGAACCTGGCCCCTTCAGAGAGATTTCAGGGAGCAATGGCCCTGGAAAACCCCATTATGGTTGGGGGTTTTCCTTATCTGCCATCGACCGGGGTTAGGCACCCAGAAAGGTAGGCGTAACAAAACAAACCCCACATGGCAAAAAACCAGCGTTGAATGTAATGAAACGCCATTTTCTGGGTGAGTCCCGGAGGCTCCCCGGAGCTATCCCAGGCTGATATGCTAATTTCAGACTTTGGCATCAGTCATGTGTATGGAGTTCTTAGGCCTACCGGAGACCACGGCCAGAACCGGGCCCCCTCAGAGAGGCACGGGGAGCAATGGCCTATAGAAGCCCCCGTGTGGTTGGAAGCATTCTATGTCTGCCATCGACCGGGACAGGCACCCAGAAAGGTAAGCGCCCCAAAACAAACCCCTATTCTGGTTAAAATTGCTACCAAAATCCGAACTAGTGGATAGAACTCCCAAACAGAAAAACAAGCAAACTAGTGTGACGTCACACGTCACCGCGCCGCTGTCTGCGCAGCTCCCCCCTCCCCGGGAGGGAGAAGGTGGAGCCCCAGACCTCCCACGCCGGCTATCCACCCATCAGTTCTGAGGCTGGATGTCAAGACACGCGAAAAACCGCCGACCGGAGGGAGGGAGGGAGGGTTGCCGGGGAGCCTCCGGGACTCACCCAGAAAATGGCGTTTCATTACATTCAACGCTGGTTTTCTGGGGGGAGCCCCGTCGGCTCCCCGGAGCTAACTACCCACAGAGGAAGATCAAAGGGACGGAACCGGGAGGCGGACTCCCCCCAAACAACCAAAACGCTAAAACCAAAGGAGCAGGAAAACACAGCGACCCGACCCCCAGAGGCAAATGCCCAAAAGGAAAAGAGCCGATGAAAAACAAACCGGAACCGAAGAGGCACTACCAACCGAGGAGAAGACAGAGCACGCTGACCAGAAACCAGGATGGTGCAAGCGGCGCACGAACAGGCCGGAGGGGAAACGAAGCACAAGACAGCTTACTAAGCGGTGTAGAAGCAAGACCGAAAGCAAGCCAAAGCGACTCCGCCAGCGCCGCACAAAAAGAGAGAGGCGACAGTATGTGGCACGACGACGGCCCCCAACCCCCACCAAAAAGCCAGGCCGACGCTAACAAGAGGAACCACCTAAGAAGGTACAGGAAAAGGAAGGACCGCCAAAACACCCCATACTGCCGCCAAGAGAAACACGCAGGTGGGACACCGACCACCAGCCGGAGGCGAGACCACGAGGCAGACGGAAGCAGCCCCGACAAGGCCCCTCCGAGCCCAGGAAAAGGCGGAGCCGCAAGAAGATCTCGGGCGCGACCACCGAACTCAGGTGGTACAAGGAGATGGAACGTCTGCCGAACAGACAAATCCCAAAGCAAGCAAACCCGCCAGGAGAACAAATGACGGGTCCGACGCGAGACATCGCAAGACCCCAAAAACCAAGTGGCAGGGCAAGCAAGGAAACCAAAGAAGGCGGAAGGGTTGCCGCCAGAACCCTACCCGACCCAAGAGGTACGAGCAACAGCAACAGACGAGACAAAGAAGCACACCACAGGACACAGGCCGAAAAAGCCCAAGAAGCCAAGGAACACACGCAGAACACCCCTGTGGCAGAGGAGGAAAACAAGGGAACACACAAACAATGAAGTGGTGGAAACCGACCACGTCCCCCAACATAGCAGCAAGTGCAGGCAAAACTGACCAAAGGAGATGCCAGGAAAACGACTGGGGTGAGGCAGGACGAAAGAGCAGAAACATAAAAAACCCCAGGAGTAAGGACACGCCACTGCGAAACACGGTACTAATGCACACGCGCAGTAGTAGCAACATACAACCTGGTGGATAAAGACAGGCTGTTTAACACAAGGGGCACACGCCTAGGGACGCAGGTGGAAACCTAATGCCCAAATGAGCCACAGAGACATTAGAAAGAACTTTAGTGTCAGAGTGGTTGACAAATGGAATGCATTAGGAAGCGATGTGGTGGAGGCTGACTCCAAAACCAGTTTCAAGTGTAGATACGATAAGAGCCCAATAGGCTCAGGAAACCGTACCACTGTTATAAGATTGACGTTTGAGAGGCGGGACAAAGAGCCAGAGCTCAACCCCCGCAAGCACAACTAGGGGAGTATACACCACCGCAACATGCCACAGGTAAGAGCAAACTCGCTCCGGCAAGGCAGAGAACGAGCAGATAGACCCCAGACAGGGCCCACTGAGACACGACAGAACCCAGCAGGCCCAGGAACCGCCTACCAGCGACCGACGCGGAGAAACCCCTCAACCCCGTCAAAACCGGCTGGATGGGAACCGGGAGCTCATGTACACCCCACCCGGCCCGAGGCCAGGCTAGACCGGCCAAAGGGAGGCCCACCAGAAGACGCATGGGGCGGCCTGCAGGCCCACAGACTCCCCACACCCAGGATGGGCCATAACTAAGTCGAAGGCAAGCTAGTGTCCCCGAAAGTCCACAGACCGTACATAGGGGCATAACTTGCAATCCCCTCACAGAGTTCAGTGGCATACCGATAATAGGTTAAGTAACAATTGTAATTACGAAACCATAAGATGCTTATTGTAACCTACTAAGTAGGTCAGGTAAGGTCGGTGTTTTTCCCACGAAGTTTTTTAAGGGAAACCATTATGTTTAGTATGACACCTATGCACGGAACGAAGAAGTCAATATTGACGTAATAAAGATGCGGTGACGGTTGGTGCAAGAGAAACCGGAATCAGCACCTCCAGGATACCCGATCAACCAGGCTGTGACTCATACGTCGGGCAGCAAGCAGCCATGTCCAACAGCCAGCATGACCAGTCCAGGAGGCCTGGTCGATGACCGGGCCGCGGGGACGCTAAGCCCCGGAAACACCTCAAGTAACCTCAAGATAAGGTACCAGCGAGAAGGCGTATGCTCGCAAGGAGGTCGTGTAACAACTGCAGACCTCTGATGGATATACAGTGTTCCCCGAGTGTGCCTATGGCACCACTGCACTCCACTGGTACTATCCCGCAAGTTCTACCAGATAGGCGGGACCCAAAAGCCAGAGCGCATAAACCTTGCAAGCACAGCCAGAAGCCCTACCAGGCGAGTACAGAACCAACACCACAAACCCCCACCACATAACACTAACAAAGGTGGGACCCCTGAATGACCCTAGCATGGATGGACATGCACAAGAG
This sequence comes from Procambarus virginalis, assembly GCA_020271785.1. Lineage (NCBI taxonomy): Eukaryota > Metazoa > Arthropoda > Malacostraca > Decapoda > Cambaridae > Procambarus > Procambarus virginalis. The sequence continues at coordinate 100,958 of WNGS01164877.1, forward strand.
TGGGACAGGAAGGGGTGAAAAAAGGGGACCGACACTGGTGTGCGAACGGTCTCAGTCGTACAAAAAGAGACCTAAAAGAAAGACAGGCATATAACACCACATCCAGCGCCCTGCCAAAAGACGCCAGCCGCAGAAACTCACCTGGCAAACGGTGGCTCGAAGTGGCACGACTCAACCGAGCCCAGAAGAACTGGGAGCACCGCCAGGTGAAGAAGCCAGAGCCGGACCTGCAGGAGAGCAAGGAAGAGGCGAAGAAGGCGGCCACACCCATGACACAGGGGAAACCTCGGCGGCCTCCCCACAACTGGAACCCAGGACACCCCCGGAGCGAAAAGGGGCACATACCGCGGCAAGGGAAAGAGCGAAAGGCGAAGCACTGGAGCAAAAGACGACGAACCACCGGCACTACACACCGCCCAGACCAAAACAAACTCCGCGGCGCACGCGCATGACAGCCGCCGAAAACGCGCAACCTACCCTGCGGGAAGGCGGCAACCAAGACTACTGCACAAGAAAAGTAGCCAAAAGAGTGAGCAGGAACAAGAAACCGGCCAAAGAAGCGAAGACAGAGCCCAAAAAAGGCACGCAACCGGCCACAAGTAGCCCAACAGGGCCACAAGTAGCCCACAGGCCCAAAGAGCCCAAACCGGCCAAAGTAGCCCAACAGGGCTACAATGAGCACAACAGGACCACAAGGAGCCCAACAGGGCTACAAGTAGCCCAAACTCGCCAACAAGGACGAGGACCGACAGACGTTCCAATAACGCGGAAGAGGAAAAACCTTCCCGAACCCTCGAGAACACGGAAGCCAAAACCAGTCCCGAAGGCACACAAAGGCGCATGCGCACCGAGACCAGTAGTCATGTAGAACCCCCAAAACGGGGAAACATGACGAAAACACCGTCCCCCCAAAAAAGGGTGTGGGGGAAACATCCACCCACAGGACGGAACCAACAGACTCAAAGCCAAGGAACCGAGCCCGGGGAGGGGCCGACCCCAACAGCACGTACGGCGAGTGGAGAGGAAACCCCCACTCCGCGTAACCACAAGCCCCGCCGAGAGGGGGATAAAACCCCCACTGGGTCCTATGGGGCCAAGGCCCCCCAAGTCAGCCCCTCCGCAGCCCCGGAACCCACACAACAGGCCCCGGGGCCGAGCCGTCCCCCTAAAGCCCCGGCCGTACCAGAAAACCGGGACAGCCGTGAAAACCACTAAGAAGGGAGCCCACTGGCAGACTCTTACAACACGGCTGGAGGAACAGGCTCGAATGCCCCCGTCACTACCCCGGAAGGGGATTTCCCCGAGACTGCCCGAGTCTCAACACCACCAAACCCCGCCCTGAACCTACAGACGGTAAGGAACCGGATGCAGCAGGAAGGGAATCCAGGGGAAAAACAAGAACCAAAACGGGGCAGCCCCGGGGCTCCCGGGGAGTTACCACGAGAGCGTTGCCACCACCAAGGCTCAAGTGCAACGCCTCTGCTGCCCGCACCAGCTGAGCACAACTGGGTAACCGAGCCATAACGAGCAACAAACTCGCAGGCTCCGGGTCGAAGGTGTCACCGACCCCACAGGCAGCAGACGGAGGCAAAACAGAGAGTCACCCAGAGACAAGGGGTGAGCACCCTCAAACTCGCTGGAAGCGAGGGGGGGCTCTGGGTCACATCCATCGGACCCACGCGCCCCCAGGGGTTTCCCAGGGTCCCGAGCGTTTACTATAAGAGGACTCGCGCTCAGGTAATCCCAGCAGGTATGCTACCGGCACCCAAAACTACCAAACAACTTTCTAAGAGCTGAACCCCCGGACGTGTACACTCACGGGACCTAGCAGGGGTACCACCAGAAAACTCAAACAACAAGGGACACAGGGGCAAGAACGAAGGCAGACCCCCCCACCAGGTAGATAAACAAAAAGAAAAAGAAAACCCCGCAAGAGGAACAGCGTACCCAAGCGGAACAGAGCCGCCGCTATGATTGGGAAAAGACAAGCTGCACAGTACCCTGCGCCCCACCATGCAAAAACTGCCCCTTACTCTAAGGCGAACAGGGAGACGAACCTCCCGAGCACAAACAAGAGCGGCCGAAACCAAGCAGTAAA